>CAUYON010033756.1:0-19793 GCA_963573935.1 Arctocebus calabarensis
CGGCACAGGGGAAGGAGGTCTGGTTTTTAGAGGGTCTCTCCTGTGGGGTAGAGTGGGAGGACATCTGAACTCTGCTCGCTTGTTTGTATGGAGGTATGGAGTATACTGTGAGCTGTTCTCTTGGGGGAGGGGACTCCCGTCCACTTGGTGATGTGCTCTGTACTTTTTATTTGTATCCTTGGGGTCGTAGGTCGCTCTAGCAAGGTTGATGTGCGTTCCTCGACCTTGTCTCTTGGCTCAGTTCCAAACCATTGGCTTTCTCGCTAAATTTCTGTCCTTTAACTCTCCTTCTTGACAGGAGCGTCTGCAGAAAGCTGGCTACAGACCGCCATCTTGGCTCCTTGCTCACCATTGCTTTTATGGCTGAGTACTCCATAACATGTGTGTATGTGTATAACAAGTACATATATATATTCATATATATACACATACACATATATATAACATATATATGTATATACACCACATTGTATTAATCTATTCATTATTGATGAGCACTTAGGTTTGACAGTATTTTTTAATTCTGCCTGCTCAATTATGTCAAAGAAGACCAAGAAAATGCTGAATGTAGGAAAACAGATTTTTAAATGAGGATTGGGAATTGCAATATTATCTTGTTTCTGCTAAAAAGAAGGCAATTTGCTTGCTTTGTGGTACTTCAATATAATTATAACACTCTTAAGGACCACAAATATTTTAAATTAGAAGGATAGGCATGTATTGCAGAAATGAAAAGATGAAAAACAAAAGCAAAGGAAATTTTTTAAGCAGCAATTAAGGCCTGGAAATAATACCAATGAAGCAACTTATAAAGCAGCTTATATCGGGAAAAAAAGGGAAGCCATACAATAATGTAGAAATTGTGAAAGAATGCGTTATGAAAGTTGTAGGATGCTTATACCCTGATAACATTTCAAAGTACAAATAACTGCCTCTTTTAAGAAGAATCATAAAAGATTAGCAACATGAATTAACCTTCAGTGTAACAGAACAACTTTATGTAACCCTTCAAAAGGAAAATATATGTTATTCAGTCATTTTGGATGAATCAACTGATACTACTGATGCCCTGTAGGTTTTATACTTCATATGGGCATAGCAGAAGATCTTCGTTACAAAGTATTACTCATTTTGGACACTCTTGTGAAGAGAACACAGGGAATAGACTCCTACAACAACTTTCTAGATAAATAGTATGAAACTGAACTGAATTTGGGAGATTTAGTGAATGTATGTATAGACAGTGCACCTTCTGTGACCAGAACACATGAAAGGTTTATTGCACACATAAAAAGTAATAACCTGTGGCTTAGCGAGTAGGGCACTGGCCCCATATACTGAGGGTGGCGGGTTCAAACCTGGTCCTGGCCGAACTGCATCAAAAATTAGCCGGGCACTGTGGCAGGTGCCTGTGGTCCCAGCTACTTGGGACGCTGAGGCAGGAGAATCACTTAAGCCCAAGAGCTGGAGGTTGCTGTGAGCTGTGACTGAACTGCACTATACAGAGGGCAATAGAGTAAGACTCTGTCTCTACAAAAAAAAAAAAAAATCCAGATTCTCTCATTTCTTTTAATTGTATCTTGTATTGACAAAATCTCTGTATTACAGTTTGGCACTTGTAGCTCAGCAGCTAGGGTAAACAACACTGACAACTACAACCCCCCCCCCCCCGAAAAGAAAATCTCTGTACTGAAGTTACTATTTTAAGTGACCCTTTGCAACAACTTGTAAGTACTGTTCACAATATTTGTGCAAACGCAACATGGCATTGTCATTTTCATAACATGCTAGAGTTGAACAATGAAGTATTCAGAATGGATGTGCCATATCATTAGAAACTGCATTGGCTGTTGCACAGAAAGGTAAGGACAGAATCAGCAATGTGAACAATTGAAGGAGTATATCCATAGAAATGCAGCAATTCTGTGTGTTATCCTGTCAAATCAAAAAGACTACTTCTTTGTAGGATAAAACTAAGTCTACATATGACATGTGGCAAAAAAAAAAAATCAAAAAAAAAAGCTATCATTTTTCAAAATGCTTCTTCAAAAGACAATTTCAGGTGAATATTTTCACCAGTTAGCAAAAGTCTTGGATGAGCAGAATGATATACACAAATCATTTAAAGAAATGCAGTTTTCTAGATCTAATAATTGGATAATACAATGAAAGTTTCACTGACTTCAGACATGAAATCATGTGACATCACCATCAATTAAGCATTTCAGCCTGACCTAGTTGACATCACCAGGGCACTTAAAGAACTACAGATGGAATTGATGGAACTCTCAGTAGGTAACATTTTAAAAGCATTGTTTGATGCTGAAAAAGATCCAATTGAAACATGGATAAGTGTTGTAGAATACCCTTTGGCAACATGCCTGAAAACGGCTTTCTTGCTTTTTCAACCACTTATTGCTGTGACTCTGCATTCTCCTTTCTAACCCACACTGAGATGCCCTGAAGGTCACAAAGGACCTATACCCATGGAGAAGACCACCTGAAACTGCAGGCTTCCATCATGGAACCATATCTTCAAATGCTTTCCAACAAAAAGAAGACACAACAAAGTCATCAAAAGGTAAGTTAACCTTAAAATTAACGAATAGTTTTCATTTTTTAATTATATATATATTATATTAGTTAGAGTTTTACAAAATAATGTACATTTTTAAGTATATCTAACTGAAGTTTTTGGAATGAAGCCTTAGTTTATCATAGCAAAATTAACCTGGCCTTCCACCATGAAAAGCTTCCCCACTTCTGTTTAGAGGAACATTTAATAGGCTGCACCTGCCATTTTAACGTCATACAGAGGATTAAATGCATTCACTACCCTGAAAATCTTCTATGTTCTGCCTATTCATCTTTCTCGACCCTCCCCCAACTTCTGGCCACAACTTGTTTTATTACTGTCTCCATAATTTTGGCATAAAAAAATTGAAGATCACTTATTTTTTGGAGAACTGGTTTTGAATTGAATAAGCAACATTAAAATAGCCTAGAGGAGATATGTTTAATATTAAATACATGTCCTCCCTCCTTTTGTCGCCCCCCTCATCCTTCTCCCCTCCTTCTTTCTGGACTATAGTTGTGTTTTATCATTCATATGAATGTGCAGGTGATGATATATTGGTTTCAAAATAGTATTGAGTATATTGGGTACTTTCCCCCCCATTCTTAAGACACTTTACTAAAAAGAATATTTTTCCATTCCATCTAGGTAAACATAAAAGTGGTAAAGGCTCCATCCTTTTTTATGGCTGCATAGTATTCCACGGTATACGTATACCACAATTTGTTAATACATTCATGGGTCAATGGGCATTTGGGCTGCTTCCATGACTTGGCAATTAAGAATTGGGCTGCAATAAACATTCTGGTGCATGTTGGTGGGACCTCACCTATTCTGCACAACACAATGGTACATTTCAAAACTACTAAGAGTATAGTATAAATGTCTTACCACAACAGATAAGTAAATGAGATGATGGCTGTGTTAATCAGTTTGATTTAAGCATTCCACATTGTACATCAAGTCAGTATATTATACCCCATAAATGTACACAGTTATGATTTAATAAAAATAAATAAATAAAATTAAAAACATATTAAATCAATAGAAAGATTCAAAAAGTATTTCAAGTACAAAAGGTAGCTAAAATCAATGTCACACATTTTTAATAAACTTAACTTTTTTCACAGTATTTTTTTTTATGTTTTAAGGAAATTTGTGGGGGCCAATATCATTTGTATATACCGATGATGAATGGTGTAAAGAAAAGAACAGGTTAATAATAAAATTGCTATTGCTTTGCATTTGCTCAAGCACAATCACTTTAGAGTATTAATTATACTTTAAAAATTATCAGTGCATTAGAGAATAGTAACAATTTCTTCCAGTAAGAATTTTTTTAAGATTCTTTATAGTATTGTTCTTGGAAATTTTAAGATGCCCTCAACTTAGTATCTAAACCAAGTATTTGAAAATTAAGAAAATATATTACTGTTCATCAGTTTTTCTGTGAAACATATTTGAGAAATTTTAATATTATACAAGTTCAATTTTATCTATTGTATTTCAGTTACTACAATGGCAATGATCGTGTGTATTGAAATGTGAGATAGCATTTCACGTAGGCATCAATAAAATGTCTAAAGTATTTTGAGTAGTGGAGACCACAGATGTCAATTACATTGTAAAACTTTCTAATAATTTGGATTGTTTTGCATTAAAGTATGGAACATGTTATGGATATCCCCTCAAGGGTTTTTATTTAAACAGTAATATTGCCATCACTGATCATCCCATTCTGAGTTTAACAATAGGTAAGAACTTTTATCTTAGTAATGTGTTATAAATCATCTATTTATAATAACTATTCTGGTAAAAGAAAAATCTAATGTCATACTTGAATTAATTTTTTTCTCACCTGTAATAAAAATATTTCGCTATCCTGTGTGTTACTTTCTGAGTGCCATAAATATTAACTAAAATACAAGTTATTTCTGTCTTAAGGCATAATGTTTTCTATTATATTTCACACATATGTGTGTGTTATATATACATATATGTATATATATATAAACTGCAAGAATACAATCACCCACACTCTTCCCAAAGCATTGTAGCTTTATATAACAATTTTCAGTTATGTTGGCTTTGGCAGGCACAGTATGTAAAAGACTGTCTCTGAAAGGTTTCAAGCAGGGTGTGGACTCCCCAGTGCATCCATGAGCCACACCCCTTCTTATTAACTTTGTTCTACCTGAGTTGCACATGTATGTTTCCTGTTAAACATACCTGTTAAACCTGATCTCTAGGTTTTTCAGGTTACTGATCCCTGATCTACACCATATCATGTATTACTGTAGTTTAGTTATTGTGAATGCACTTCACCTGCTAACCTCTAAGCATCTTAAGGATATGGGCTTTGTGCTATTCTTTTTTGTGTTCCCTAAAGTACTTTACCCAAATGAGGCATTTAATAAAACTATATTGAAATACTATTTAAGAAACTGGACAATAACCTCTCACAGAAAAAGGATACTCTTTGGAAATTTTAAAGAAGTAAAAGTGAATTTTATATTTATAAAGCTAATGTTTTTTGGAATGTAGCAATCTGTGACAATAAAATAATTATCCCATGTTAAATCAATAAAAATGCCAACAAAACAACAGGTATTCCTTCCCCTTATTTTTTCCTAAGATTGGGATATTTATTACTATTTATTGGTAGTCTAAGACTATTAGTTTTTCTTTAATTTTTATTCTATCACAGTATTAGAATATCAGATATTTTATTGAATACATAAGAAAAACACAGCCACATTTATATGTGTGTGTTTAATAAAACATACTATGATTATTGGGTTAAGAAAATAGATTTAAGAAGACCGAAATGATTTTGAAAATATTTGTTTCTTCATATTCCATAAAAATAACTTCTAGACCATTTTGAAAATGTCATTAGTGGGTAACAGAATTATCTTTTGTCTCAAACAAGTAAGCCAGAAAAGTGAGTGCTCATGTCTGGGAAGACACTTATAATCCATGGAAAACATTCGGCAATCAAAGAGTTACTTTGGAATAACATAAATGTTTGCAAGCCTTTTTACTACTAAAGATTTTTAGATTACAAGGGCAGAGCATATTATGAACATAATATCAAAGAAAGCCCTTAAACAGAGACTTACACACTTATGATGCATCTTAGAATGGTACAGGTAAAACTTACTAAATGCAGAATACAAATGTTTTCATACAATAACCAAGAAAATCCCATGAAGTTTATGTCAAACAGTTGGATGAAAATATTTCAGATTGTATGTGAAGACAGCACATTGTACTCCATGATTGCAGTAATGTACACAGCTATGATTTAATACAAACCCCCCCCAAAACAGAGACTTAAAAATATTAATATATTAAAAAGAGACATAGAAGGAAACATGTCTTAACTAATGCAACTGATCTTGTTGATCACAGAAATTTGAAATATTACCTTACCGTCTTTTACATCATTTAGATGGCTGAAAAGGATGTTGTAAAAACACAATGTAAATTACTGTCAGGGTGAAAAATATATGTCTTGGTGATTATCTCCATTAAATATTTTTGAACCTGGTTCTGCTACAAATGTTACATTAAGAATGCCTGAGACTTAGCACCCATAGCTCAGTTGTTAGGGCGCCAGCCACATGAACCGGGACTGATGTGTTTGAACCCAGCCAGGGCCTGCTAAATCAACAGTGACAACAATAACAAAAAAATAGCCGGGTATTGTGGCAGGTGCCTATAGTCCCAGGTGCTGGGAAGCCGAGGCAAGAGGATTGCTTAAGCCCAAGAGTTTGAGGTTGCTGTGAGCTGTGATGTCACAGCACTCTACTGAAGGTGACATAGTGAGACTCTGTCTCAAAAAAAAGAAGAAGCCTGAAAAGATATTTCTTAAAACCTGCAATGGATAACTTTTTTGATGAATTAACATCCTAATGCCAAACTTTCTCATCCATAAAAGAATCACCTGGCCACATTTAAAGGATCACCAGGATGGAGTTTGTGTCTATGATATCAATATAGCCAAATAAAATGTGACAAAAATCCATTAAATAGTAGTTTGATCAGGCATTATACTCACTCTTCATAAAAAGTAATTTCTATTATTCAGAGAGAAGTATTTTAGTTACTTTACAATTAACATTGTTGAACTATAAAATTAGAAAATTTCAAATTGTATAATAAAAATTAAAAACCTTTTGCTATTTCTAGTGTGTCAGATAGCTAAGAGCTTCGAAGATGGTAACATGCTATGATTTCATATTGTCCTTTTTTCTAATATGTTCTCAGTTCAAAAGTTGAACTTTGAAACAGCAAGCAAAGGATTTTAAAGTCACATTATTATTGTGACATTTGATTATCATGAAGATGACAAATGCTTCATGGAGAATATGGTATTCACACAAATATCATGCTAATATAATTTATTACCATTAATCTGGCATGAATTCTTAATGAGAGAATACTTCTAATAATTTTTATTTGCAAGTCTGTGGAATTTATTAACTTCTTCAAATAGAAAATATCTGGAGTGAAAAAATATCTCATCTCTATTTACGTTCTGTTATCTTGGAGAACTGTATCAAGTTCATTACCAGGAATATACAGCCAACATGCAGAGGAAAGTTTTGATCCCTAGAGGTGATAATAGGCATGTTTCATTTCCAAATAGAAAAAGAAGTCAAGTTCAGTAATCGCTTCTTAGACCACTACCACGTAAAGGCTGATTTCAAGGCCAACTTCTAGTCCATTAATGAATGAGTAGCATTTCAAACATCCTCACATCGGTATGGTTTTATTGCAGCCCTGGTATTGTTTGCCTGAATTCAATTATTGTCTCTGCTTCCTGCTGTGAATATGATCTCACCATGCCCAGTGTCATTTTCACATTCTGGCTGCATGGGCTATCTTGGAGTCCTAGGCTCTGTTAACGCCTTATTTATTTTTTCCCATTCTCTTCTGCTAGTTTCTATATATTTCAATTTTTTGTTTTTCTGTCCTTCAGTGTACATATTCTGGTAACTAATCAAGTTCGTTAATCTTTACTTTCGGTCATCTACTGTCAAATCCACTTAGTCTTACTTTAAGTTATCTTATTTTGTATTCCAAATTTTCCATTTGATTGTATTTCATAGATTCAGTTTTCAGATGAAATTCTCTGTCTTGCTCTACCACATTATTGAACATATTATTTCAACATAATTTATTTTGGAATCTAATTAAATTCAATACCTGATTCAGTGGGCCAATTTTTACTATGCTCATTTTATTCTGGTTTTGGTTATTTAGTCTTGTCTCCAGGTACCTCACCCTATGCACCTCTGTATCTGTATCTTTTGTAAACCTGTAAAGGTGAGTAATGTTTCCCTGAGTTCTGAGAGCCACTCTAGCAAATTAATTTAAACCAAGGAAGGGGATGTGGGAACCCCAATTTATAGCTGGTTGGTCATAAATACAGATAAAATAATCATATTTTTTAAAAACTGGGGCTTGTGATTGGCATTGGCAAATATGTATCACAGTATCTTCAACACTGAGGTAGTGTGGAAGTTGAATTGGAGGAGACTCAGCTTTTGTCTGCTACAGAATTGATTGCTTGTTGGTGGGGGAGAAACACACAGTTGGTTACAGAAGTCTTTTTTTTTTTTTTTTTTAGACAGGGTCCTACTATGTCACCCTTGGTAGAATGCCGTGGTGTCACACCTCACAGCAACCTTAAACTCTTGGGCATAAGTGATTCTCTTGCCTCAGCCTCCCAAATAGCTAGGACTACAGGCGCCCACCACAGTGCCTGGCCATATTTTTTTCTTATTTGTTTGTTGCAGTTGTCATTGTTTAGCAGGCCCAGGCTGGGTTCGAACCTGCCAGCCTCGGTGTATGTGGCAGGTACCATAACCACTGTATTACCTGCACTGAGCCCAGAAGTCTTCTGTGTTGATTGTAGGCTGAGTGTGGACTTTGATTTTTCACTTGGAATTAGTGTCATGATCTTCACATGGAATTAGTCTCGGATCTAAATCTTCAATGATATAATTGAAATACTGTTGGCCATTCGCCTTTCTTTTGTAGTGTCTAAAGTCCTCCCACCCCCACGTCATTCTAAGAATCCTGACAGCTCTGTCCAATGTTCCAGCCTTCTACTCACTATTTTCTTCTTAGCTGTAGCTTAAGAATTGGAGAATTCCATGCCTTAAGAGGCAGGATATTGGATTCACTTAGCCATATGTTCTTCCTCTCTAGAACATTGACCCCCTTGGTCCCTTCTGATTTCTTTTTTTTTTTTTTTTTGTACTTAGGGTCTTTATTAGCGGGGAAGCTGCAGAGCAGCATTAAGGGGAAGGAGAGAGAGAGAGAAACGGGGGAAGAGAGGAGAAAGAGAGAAGGGAGAGAAGGGAGGGAGAGAGAGAGAGAGAGAGAGACGAGACACGTGCAGGAAGGAAGAGAAAAGAGAGACACATGGGGAAGGAAGTGAAAAGAGAGGGTTCCTTCTGATTTCTTAATTCATTTAATGCCTAACAATCAGATTTTTCAAAATATAAAAATAATTATATTTATATATTATATTATATTTATATAAGGAGCCAGCTTACAGTCATTCTTGGTGGGAAGGTTGTCTCAACATAAGATAGCCCACAAAAATATCCAAAATAAAAAATTGAATAAAAAAATTAGGAAAAATAGAAAACAATAGAAACATTTTAAACAATCTAAAAGAAAAAAATAAAAGAGACATGTAAATCTAAAAATAATTAAAATAAAATAAATTGCTGCCTTTTTTTGTTCACCCAAGGGTATTGCCGGGGGGGGGGGGGGAATTAATTCTGGACCTGGATCATAGAAGATACAGGATGAACTTAGCAAATAATACACTTTCAAGGATGATGGAATTATAACCAAAGGTGAAGGAGCCAGCTTACATGTCTCCTTCTGGCCAAATCTGATATAATTTTGGGTCCAACTGCAATGATAGAAATAGATGATAGAATAAGAACACATTTGTAAGTGATAAAAATACAAACCCATAAATAAAGTAATGAGAAAGAAAAACTCTTCCTTCAGTGGAGTGGCAACTGACAAATTTAGAAGGAATAATAAGATTAGGAAATTATTGGTGGATACTAAAATTAGTGGATGAAAGTGTGGTGAAAAACAGAGTATTTATATGCTGTTTAGAAAGAATAGCACCAATATTCTTCCTGAAAGTTATTCAACCCAAAATATAAATTTTCCTCCTCAAAAGTTATTAATTATATGGTGACAAGCAACCTTAGAGTAAAGAAACTCTCTGGACACCACCTAAATAAAAGATCTAAGTAAGCACAGCCAACAGTGAAAAAAATAAAACTTATGTTTCTCCTGATTCTGAGAAGGATACATTTTTTTGTGTGTGTGTGGTATTTCTGCCAAAGATGCATGAGCTGATTCTAAGAAGGAAATGTCAGACACATTGAAACTGAAGAACATTCTATAAAGCAAGCGGCCTATACTCTTCAAGAAATGTTAAGATCAAGGAAAAACAAAACTGAAAATCTGTACAAGATTAAATAAGTCTGAGAAGACATGACAACTAGCTGCAAAGTATGATTCTGGCCTGCATTTTGTCCTGGAAAAATAAGTTGGTATTAGGACAGTTAACAACATTTGAATATAAGCCATGCATTAGATAACACGATTTTATCAATGTTGAATTCTATGGTTTTTGGTAGCTGCATTATGGTTATGCAAAAAAAAAAAACAACCCTTTTTCTTAAGAATTATACACTGAAGTAGTGTGTGTGTGTCTGAATATGAGTGCATATATTTTTTATATATATTATCTATCTATAGTAAAGATAAAAAGTAATGGAGTAAAATATGCCAACTGATAAATTTCGGTAAAAGGGAGTTCATTCTGCTGTTTTGGCAACTTTTCTATAAATTTGAAATTATAACAAAATAAATAGTTATAACCAAACAAAAAAAGTGGATGAAAAGACACCCTTAAAACTACAAAGTATAATTAGATGGAGTACAAACAATGAGAGAAGCAAGGAGTCAGTGATATTCATAAATATGTAAGAGAAAGCAGAAGGCAAGAAAATGGAGACAACGTTCTGATAGAAAAATAGTAGACAATTGATAGAGAACAAATACAAGTGGCTCTTCAACATACTGAAATGTGTTTAGTTGCACTCATAACAGAAATAAAACTACACTGAGATATTTGGGATATTTTACAGCACAATACATCCCAAGAATGTGGGAAAGTAAGTATTTTCATGTGTTGCTGATGGAGATATGGAAATGGTACAACCACAGCAGAGAGTTGTACCCTTTTGCAATATCTAGCAAAATTATATATGAATTTGCTATTTGACCCATAATCTGATTTCTAGAATCTCTTCCAAGGATATCCTACAAAAAATACTAAAAGATGTACAATGAACAAGAACAGTAAGTGCCAAATATCATCAACAAGAAATAGTTGACTCCAAAGAAGTAGTTGAATAGATCAGCATACGTCCAATGGAGTGTTAGGCTCCTTTTAAAAGAAAGAAGGTAGATCTTACTGCACACTGTATAGTGGCTCCAGGATATATTAATATATTAGGTGAAAAATATTTGCAGAAAAGTGCACATAGCATTCTACCATTTATCTAAGGAAACAGGGAAGAAAACAACAGCAGATTAACACATTTTCTCTTATATTAAAAAAGAGAAAGGAAAGGGAGCCAACAAAGGTAAAGAATAAAAAAGGTGGCCTATAAGAGGGCAGAGGGCGGAGGAAGGAAGAGGAAGGGCTGCTCCGAGCCTACAGTTGGCTGTCCGCATCAGTGAGGTCAACAACTGCTGATCAAAAATGTTTGAAAAAATTAATGAATAGGTACATAGCTTTTTTGTCATTAATTCCTAAACAGTATACTTATTTCCATAGCATTTATATTATATTTAAGTATTATGAGTAATTTAGAGGTGAGTAATATTTAATTTTATCAGTTATACAAAGAAGATATAGTTGTCCCTTGGCATTGCTGAGTGGCTGGTTTCAGGCTCTCCCGTGGATACCAAATTCTGAGACTGCTCAAGTCTGATAGAAAATGGTATCATCTCTGCATTTAAGCTGTGCACACTCTCCTGTATTCCTTAAATCACCTCTAAATTACGTATGCTGTTGTTTCCTTAGATAAATGGTAGAATGCTATGTACACTTTTCTGCAAATATTTTTCACCTAATATATTAATATATCCTGGAGCCACTATACAGTGTGCAGTAAGATCTACCTTCTTTCTTTTAAAAGGAGCCTAACACTCCATTGGACGTATACTGATCTATTCAACTACTTCTTTGGAGTCAGCTATTTCTTGTTGATGATATTTGGCACTTACTGTTCTTGTTCATTGTACATCTTTTAGTATTTTTTGTAGGATATCCTTGGAAGAGATTCTAGAAATCAGATTATGGGTCAAATAGTAAATTCATATATATAATTTTGCTAGATGTTGCAAAAGGGTACAACTCTCTGCTGCGGTTGTATCATTTCCATATCTCTATCAGCAACACTTAAAAATATTACCTGTGTAGGAGCTGGGGGCTCAGAAAGAGAGAGAGAGAAATATATGAGTAAGATAAATATTTAGGCATTATAAGTGACACTAACTTTTTCAAACCATCTATTTGCATAGCAATGTATGATTTTTTACTCTCACTTATTCATAAATTTTCTTTAATTTACAACCAAGTTTTAGAGAACACATTGGGATAGTCTGAATTTCTTTTCTTGTCCTCCTCCTTCTCATCCTCTTCTTCCTCATTCTTCTTTTTTTTTTTTTTTGAGACAGGGTCTTACTATGTCACCCTGGGTAGAGTGCTGTGGCATCATGGTTCACAGCAACCTCAGACTCTTGGGCTTAAGCGATTCTTTTGTCTCAGCCACCCAAGTCGCTGGGAAAACAGGCACCCACCACAATGCCTGGCTAAGATAGTCTGATTTTCAAGAGCAAATCTTTTCTATTGCAGATATTGATGGAGGAACTCACATCCTCTTATTGTCTAAATCAAAACCTGACACAGATTTCATTTCTATATGCAAACTTATTCATACAAAATCATGTTTGTCCTAATAGATATTTTCTCTTAGAGAAATGCTTCATTTTTGGCTCTAGTCAGAAATTTTCCTGCAGTGTTTTTCTTCAGTAAGGCTGCTGGGAAATGCTAATGTGATTACATCTTGTGAACACTTCAACATGGCTTGATCTTTTAGGTCTGTGTTATACAACACGGTAGCAAACATTACAGAACACTTAAAATGTGCCCTGTGCTACTGAAGAACTGAATTTTTAATTTTTATTTAATTGCAATTAATTTAAATCTAAATAATAAATTGTTTTAAATGTTGTTTTTTTCCATTAAACACATTTTATTATTTTTGTGGCACTCCAGATCATTTTCATCATTGAAAATTTAGCACACAAATTGAGGTGAGCTTTAAGTATAAAATACATACTGGATCTGAAGACTTCATAGGAAAAAATAAGGTAAAAATATCAGCCTAATAATTTTTATATTGACTGCCTGTTGCAATGATAATAATTTGAATAATTTGAATAAATTTAAATTTGTTTAAATTTTATTTAAAATTATTTAAATAATTTAAAATAATAAATAATTTAAAATAAATAAAATAAAATAATTTTAAATAATTTTAAATAAGTTTAAATAAAATACATAAAAATAAAATACTTAAAACATTTTATTTTACTATAAAGTTCTTTAAGATAAGATTGAAAATACAAAAAAATTTACTTTTTAATGTAGCTGGTAGAAAATTTTAAGTTACAAATGTGGCTCACATTGTATATCTACCAGATAACATTTATCTGGGGTATTAAATATAAACCTGGTGCCAGAAGACTCACAGGTTGTTACTGTTGTAAGACATTTTTCCCCTGGTGAGGCAAAAAGCATTAGTTTAACCTTTTCTATCAAATACTGTCTGTAGCTTCAGAACTAACACAGAGAAGATATATAATGAGAACTTTCGAAGAGATTTGTCTAACAACATAAAGTGTATCAAAAAAGACAGTGGGTCTCCATTCTACTGTAGCTTAAGAACATCTGGAATCAATAGTTGTGGGTAGAGAAAATACTGCAAAGTGACAGAGAACTAAGGTACTCATTTCCTGACAATTTTCCAATAAAGCTCTTGGATTCAAAGCCAGGGACAACACATGCATGCCCACCTTACAAGAGAGTTTTTTTGCAGCGTGGGCGTTCCAAGCCCAGCAGTTAAAATAAATACTGGCCCTTGATATTTTCTTCTCTTTTATTTTTAATTTCTTTTTTAAAGCACTGATTTTTTTTTTCTTTGTTTGATTTTATTATTTTATTTTTTGAGAAAAAGAGCACAGCAGCATGACCTACCTTGGGAAAATTGATCCGAATGGAGTTTTACTTGGCATCTTCTTTCTCTCCTGGTCGCGTCCTTCTTTCTTTGGGCAATCTGTTCAATGCTAACCAAGGTCTCCATTTGGAACACCAATCAGAGATATTGTTTGGCAGGATAATAATAAATCAATATGGGCCAATATATTTTCTGATCATTTATTACTATTTCATGGCCATTTGTCTTATCCCAATGGAATAAAAATTTCAGGCTCATGACAGGCAATGGAAGAATATATTTGAGGAATGTCACAACTTTTTCACCAAACTCAAATTTTACTACTTTGACAGCTGCCTATTACTCCTACTGGCCTATTAAAGGTCTGTTGATAGAACCAAGAAAAGCAGTTTAATCGTTTTTGTTTCTGTTTGCAGAGACAAGTATATTCCACAGATCTTGCAGAAGGCCGTACTATCTTTATCAAGGCAAGCATACATTTTCATTTTCAAAATGCTCATCTCCCCAGAGCTCCTTTAAAAAAAAATAACGATGTATGGATACAGCCTTACTGCACACCCTTCAGTTAGCTAGTATTGGAGTTTCCTGCGAATATTAGAGGGGCGGCATTTTCGAGTTAGCATAACTTTATTTATTCCTTGGTGTGTGGGATTTTATTACTTAGTCCATGTGGGATAGTCCTTCAAGTGATGGATGACTCACTGAAACAGCTGTGACCTGACAGAGTTCTTGCTGAAAATGCACTTTCTGTATAAATTTGATTTTAAAAAAACAATTGCCATGATGTAATTGCAGTCTTCTACCTGAGCACTTGACGGGGATGGAGTAACACCCCTATGAGTGGTGATGGAACAGATGGGCTGATCTGGACAGCGCGAAGACGGGGGAAGAAAGGTGACAATATACATAAACATTAGCGGAGCTAAACAGCACATGGCTTGGTCTACGTGTTATTAAAGCTATGATGGGCCCCACTATGTGATATTCCAAAATTCCTAGAAAAGGCCCACCGGGGCTGGGAATCATCCTAGGACGCTAAGCAAGGCCGATCCTGGGCAAAACTGCAGGTGCCACGTCAGTCTCATCCCGCCTCTCACAGGCTTCTCTGCCCCATAGCACACTCTCCTGTTCTCTTTTTTCATCCCTTTCTAGAAAAGAGATCCTGGCCACACACTCAGCTTATCTGTTTTTGTTTCTTCAACATACAAAGGAACAAAACTAGGTCATATTTCAGCAGAGTTTTCAGTGTTAAGTAAACACGCTAACGCTTCTAGAATGGCCACTGACCTCTGCCTGGACAGAGGAAGTGGGATTTCTGTCACTTGACATATTTACCTGCGTCCACCAAAATTGATATATGGCTCAGGACCTTGGCTTTGCTCTTTGGGACGAAATTAGATGATTCAATATTCTTTCTTTATCATACTATCATCAAAACTTATTTGCGTCGTGTATCATTTTATCAGATCATTTTTGTTTTTTCCAGAATCTTGAAAGCCAGAAGCTAGTAGCTAATTGCTGCGTCTGGGGTGTGCATGAGTTCTTCGGGGCCTGCAGAAGAAGCATGTTTTAATTAAATGCCAGGATATACAAATTCATATACTCCTTATAAAATTCTGATTTCTGACTTCCCAGGAAAGAAAAATAATCAGAATATCTGGCAACTGTGGGACTGTCGCCCCTCCCGGAGCACAATCTACCCAGCAGCATTCCCACTCTGATGCTGCACAGATTTGCCAGTTCTTCAGTCTCCACTCTTCCCAATTTTTCCTTACATTGTAGCCTAATTCACATTTCATTCTGGGTTGTGTGAATATGTGAGCTTGTGACTCAGGTTTCTCAGTTGTCTTTCCCAGCAGGATTATTTATGTCTTCTTCAGAACCCTCGAGAAAAGAAAAGGGCAAGTTAGTCCAGGTGTGAAATGATGCTATGCCATCTTTATATAGGAACACATTTAGTTCACATTCCCGGAGTCTGTGCATATGCCAAGCACCGCTCTTCATATGTAATATCTATTAACTCCCTTGACCTTTATCCAGTCATGACAAGGTGTTAGATTTTATTCTACACATAATAGAAACTAACTGAGGGATTTTCAGTAGAGGAGGGTCTTGATCCAGTTTATACATTTAGACATCATTATGGTTTCTATGTAGAGGTTGGAGGGGTAAAAAGGAGAAAATGGGGAGCCAGTTTGATAATTGCTGAAGTAGTCAGCAAAGAGAGTATAATGGTGATGTGGACCAGGTAATAGGAATGGTTTTAAAAATAGACAGATTAAAATTGTAACCCAATTTATTCAGAATAAAATATTGTTTGGCCCCTGCCTAGAACCTGGCAACTCTTTCTCCCTTGCTTATTCCATTTTTGTTCCTTTCATATTTTC
This sequence comes from Arctocebus calabarensis, assembly GCA_963573935.1. Taxonomy (NCBI): domain Eukaryota; kingdom Metazoa; phylum Chordata; class Mammalia; order Primates; family Lorisidae; genus Arctocebus; species Arctocebus calabarensis. The sequence continues at coordinate 16,326 of CAUYON010033756.1, forward strand.
CTTTATTTAAAAAAGGAAAGGTGTTCCCACCCTCTGGACCTTTGCACCTGCTATGACATTCATTCTAATATATCAGACAGCTGACATTCTTATTCTACTGTAGTTCATTGCCACCTCTTACCCCACACTCTTTTATCTCATCACCACATTTTAAACACTTCCATTTATTGCCATTTAGTATTTCTTGTATATTTATATTCTTGATTACTTGTACTTGATTTGCATCTATCGCTCCTAATAAAACAATGTGTGTATTGACAGGATCTGGGTTCAGTGGCTCACTCTCCTGTAGTCCCCAGCTACTCCTAAGCCTGAGGCTGGAGGATGCTTAAGGGGGGGAGTAACGGCAGTAAGCTGTGGTTGCACCACTGCTCTCCAGCCTGGACAGCAGAGTGAACCCCTGCCTTTGAATAGACAAAAACAAAGTAAGTCTAAGAATAAAGAACAGTTTATTTTTAGCTGTGTGCCTAGAGTAGTGTCTAGTACATTCAATTGTTTAACAAGTATTGGTTGTATAAATGAGATGACCTCAAGAAATTTGGTTAAAATGTGGATGTAAGAAATGACTGAAAACAACCTTAAAGGTAATTCTTATGGTTTTGGTGATAATAATCGGGTGGAGAATGGTAAGACTGGAATAACACATACAGTGGGATTGGGGCATTGTGTTGTCTTGGAATGGAAGACAGAATGAGAGTTGTTTTGGATGTTGTGTACTTTTCCCAGGGCTGCCATAACAAGGTATAAATAACTCGGTAACTGAAAACAGTGGAAATGTATTCCTGCTCAGTTCTGGCAGGGAGAAGTCTGAATCAAGTTGAGGGAAGTATTGCTTATGTGGCAGAGGGGGATGTGTCCTCTAGAGAGAGAGGACTGTGATATAGGAAAGTTGGCTTCCACGCACTCTGAGCTTCAGTGACAACTAAGGTCGGGCCTAAAGTAGCAGAGGAGAGAGGCATAAAGGATGGACTTGGGAACAACCAGGCAGGCTGAGTAAACCTGAGGATATGTGAAAAAGGAAAGATGGGGCTGGATGTGTGATCTAAACACAAGGAAAGAAATACATTAATTTCTTAATGACTTTGAAGAGTCTTGTTGTCTTGGTATTTCACAAAAAAGCAAAAGGAATCCAGTGTGGCACAGCTACCTTGACTTTAGTAGGTTGACTTTTCAAAGTTGCAATACAGAGACAACCAACATTTCTGCAGGTGCTGGTCCTCTTAGATCCTTTTGTTACAGTAAACGTGGGTTCTCCACCCCCACATCACATCCAAAGAGAACTCAGATGTTGAGGAGACTTTCCTAGAGAAGAACTTATGTATAACTGAATTAGAAGAATTATACTGTTCCACAGTGTTCCCCGTTGTCTCATAGACCAGGAAAGCAATCTTACAAATAGATGAGAGCCCTGAATGTCACAAAACCAAATGTTATTGCTAATATCTAAAATTTTTCAGAATTTGGTAAGACGAGTAGCCTCCATTAAGGTGCTGGAGGCATCGAGAAATCAAAAGCTGCCCTTTGCATTCTGGACTAGGCCCTTAAAATCTGGTCCACATCTAGCTTTAGGAGAAAGGCAACTACCAGCCAGGCATTCTCACCTCTTTATCATCAACCCAGAAAATGGACTTGCAGAAACTTAGCTTTGATATTTAGGATATACTTGAATAAGTCTCTGTGGTGTCTTTAATCCCTTAAAGTGGATCTGAAGTTGGAAACTCTCACTCAGTAGCCTGAGCACAGGAGGAATCCACCAGATCAGAGGTATACATCTGTGCTCTCTTTTATTTATGCAGTTATGTCTTCATGTTTTTAATTTTTATTTTAAGTGTCGTGCTTCCTGGTTGCTGACTTCCATCTTCCCTCTCCCCACTGCACTATCAGGCTTACTAATGGTTTTAGACACAACTTTTCATATCTCCAGTTCACATAACGCATTTTGAGAACCTGCTCCCTTGTCATATGTTTACCCCAAATTGCTTTCTTATATCAGATTTGAACTGTCATATATCATCCAATGAACATGTATTTGTACTATCGTTTGGTGGTGTTCATGTGTAAAGAGTACAGTAAGAGTTAAGAGAAGACTTCTTAGAGAATAATGCTGTAAAAATTGCTTCATCTTCTGGGCTCAGATTCAACGAGCAAAACCTGGGGAAAATAATAGGACCTCATAATGGTGTTAAAGTAGAAGACCAGTAGATGGGTGACTTGATGAGGAGGTTTAAAGAGTGGGTACAGGTGTTAAAAGAAACAAACCCTCTGGCAGAAGCTAACTTGTAGGGCTGATACTCACAGACAAGAAGCTTCATTGGCTTGTCAGCTGTCTCTGTCACCTTACATGAACTTTGACTATTTACATTAGTATTTACACTGCACTTTTAAAATTCCTGCACCCCCAGGCTAGTACGAGTACAGTGGTGTTCGAAACTAATGGATCACTACCAGTTGCAGATTCCTTTTCCTTTTCCACTCCCACTGCTTCACTTGACTCGTCTTAAGAAAAAGGAAAAAAATAACAAGACATAAAATTCCTCTGCTCTTGAAATCACAACAAGAGTTATTAAACAACCACATAAAGTAAAAAAAAAAAAGGGATAGAACCCCATTCTGGGAATTATTACCCAATTTCTTACTAAAGCCAATTCCTTAACCTTAAGTATTCCTCCCCACAATTGTTAAGACTTCAAACAACCAAAACCACTTTCTCCCAGTGCAGATTTTCTTTTCGAGCCTGCCAATTTTCTCTTTCCTGAAAGTGTACTTTCACTTCCAATTAACAAAAAAAAAAAAAAGAAAGAAAAGAAAGAAAAATCTGTCACTTGCTTGGCTTACTAAGGTGATGGATTCTGAAATTCTTTTCTCCTGAAGATCACCAAAAACCTGGAGAAAATTCCACTCTAAAGCTGCGAACAATAGGATTGTAATGAAAATTAATTCAAGTAGTATACAGTAATAAAGAGTAATTACTTTTCATCTGGCACATATGGAGCACTAAAATTGGTGTCTGCCACTACCAACTTGTGCATCTAATTGCAAAGAAGAAATCATCCATTGGATTCCTTAAGAAATTTTTGCTATTTCAAAACTTTCTTGCATTGTGTCCTATGCATTTTTTATTTATTATTCATTTTTTATTTCTTTTATTATTATTATTATTAAATCATAGCTGTGTACATTAGTGCAATCAAGGGGTACAATGTGCTGGTTTTATATACAATCTGAACTATTTTTATCAAACTGATTAACATAGCCTTCATGGAATTTTCTTAGTTATTGTATGAAGACATTTGTATTCTGCATTTAGTAAGTTCTGCCTGTACTCTTAGATGCACCGTAGGTGTGGCTCCACCAATTACCCTCCCTCCACTCATGTTTAAATTTTTATAAAGTAAAACTAATATCTGGTTTTAAACGTTTTAATAATCTATCAGATGATATGTATCTATTATCGCATTTATGTTCTCA
>CAUYON010033757.1:0-18100 GCA_963573935.1 Arctocebus calabarensis
AATCAGGAGGTTCCTTTTTTAATAGCCCGAGAGCTACATGGATACAAAAACAGATCCGAGTTCGTGGTCAAGGACTTTCTACACAGCCTATCACAAGTGACCGGAACGGTGGGACACAGCCCGGGAGGGGGGAGAGGGAGGGGCGGGAGGAGGAGAAACTGGGGGAAGAGGAGGAGACGCAGAACCAGGGAGGTGGGGAGGGGAGAGGGGGCGGAGAGGAAGGGGACGGGGGAGGGGAGACCAGGAGAGGACCGGGAGGGATGGGGCGGGGGGCGGCGGGGCGTCTGACGAAGATCCGCACCGGGTTACGAGCACTTCTGCGGGTTCTAATTAAAGCTCCTCTTGGAGCCCTCGGGGACCCGCCTGACGTCGGCGGGCGCGGGGATAAGAAGCGCCCCGAGGTCCGAGGCGGGACTCGGCGCCGGCGCACCCCGGGGCGACCGCGGTCCAGTGCTCGGAGTCCCCGAGTCCCCGCGTCCCCGTGTCCCATGCGCTCTGCTAGCCGGGCGCCTCCAGGCATGGAGTAGAGGGGCGCGCGTGTCGGGGCGCGAGGACAGAAGCCGGGGCAGACGCGCGGACAGACGGCCGGACGCCACCGCCGCTCCCGGGCGCGGACGCAGGTAAGCAGCCGGAGCCGACAAGCAGGTGGCCGCAGGCGGCGCGGGCAGGTGCTGGCCAGGGCTTCCAAAACCTGGCTCCCTGGGCGTCAGGAGCCAGGGCACTGCGTTGGGGCTCTTCGGCGGGTTTTGGGGACTCGGAGCCGGCCGGGACGACACCGCACAAAGGCGACGCTGGGAGCGTGAGTGCACCAGCCCTAACCCGGCGCGCTGCGCTGCTTTCTGGGAGAGGGGTCCCCCTGGGCGCCGCTTGGCTCCTAAAGGTTAAAGAAAGTTGTGCGGATGCTCCGTACTGCGGGGCTCCAGCGGACTCTGCCATTCTGATGAAAGTTAGGGGCCAGCAAGCGGGGGCGGGGCGCCAGGGGGCAGCGGCTCTTCTGGCTGCTGCAGCCTGGATGGATGTCTGCTGGCACCGCTGCCCCTGTCGCCTTCACCTGCGGTCCGGCCGGGACCACGCGGGCGCCCTCCTTGGGGACCCGGCGTCCCGGCCGACCGTGGCGCGAGCGGGAGTGGCTCCCTCCCTTCCCCGCAGCCGCTGACTTTCTCTCCGGCCCCCAGGCCCCTCCTCGCCCAGCCCAGGACCCGAACGGACGATGCGCGGACCCGGGCGCCCCCTCCTCCTGGGGCTGTTGCTGGTGCTGGGGGCGGCGGGGCCCGGCCGGGCGCGCGCGGAGCCCCGGGAGCCCGCAGACGGGCAGACCTTGCTGCGGCTGCTGGTGGAGATCGTCCAGGAGCTCAAGAAACACCAGTCCGGGGAGGACGCGAGGCCGCAGCCCCACGGCCGGCAGGACTGCGCTCCTGGCCACAGCCAGGTCCTGGACTTCGGGCCTTCGCAGGACGAGCAGAGAGTGGGTGAGTCTGAGACACCAACACTCGAATGTGCTGAAAAGAGATCAGTGTTGAGAAACACACTTCAGAAAGAAAAATCAATTTTGATCATTTTTTTAAAGAGTTTTTTTTTTTTTAAGAAAAATAAAATAGCAATAGGATACTCCAGTCCTTCCAGGTAACCATCCTAGCCCGCTCTGGCAAGTGTGAGCTGTTGCCCAGGTCACTATTTTCCGCACACAATTGTCATTTGTTATTTTCGAAATGGAAGTATTTTCAGCAAAGCATTTTCAACTGAGAAATGTTCCAGAGGTCTCCTGAAGCAGGGCCTTTTCCAATGGCCGCCCCAAGGGGAATTTCCCAGGAAAGCATGTAAGCTTTTAATGCTTTCATGACACAATTAGGTCAAATATGATAAGGTCAATTTTACATAGACCGGCTAAAGTTAGGAGTAAATGAGGGCTGACGCTGGGGAGATGCTGGAAGGGGGCAGGAGTCCTCCCCGTGACAGGTTGGTGTCACTCGCCACCAGGGCCAAGTCTTTGGCTGAAAACAGAGAATTCAAAATGATTACAGATTACTGTAAAAAAGCAAAAACAAAAGCTGAAATGAGAGAGAATGACACTGGGACCCTTGCCGGTGTCCTGTGCAGAGAACTGTAGAAGGGGTTTGCTTGAAAGAGTCTCTCCCTAGGAGTTTCATCTTACACTCTAGGCTAATGTACGCTTTTACCTTGCAAACAGGTGGCTGTAAAGGCATCAAATACTTGTTCTAAATATTTTTCTAGTAAAAGTAACATTCCATAACAATTTTTTGTTTCAGGGTCAGATTTTCTTTCTAGAACTTCAAAATGTTGTGAGATTTAATTCCCAAGCTCTTCAAAATAAAAGTGTCAAAAAGTCATTAATTCAGTGGAAGCTGTACCTTTAAGGACTCTCTACTCTGGAGGTAGAGAATAGATAATATTGAAGCTTTATGAGCAATTAATACTATTTGAAAAAAAATATGTCCCTGATCATAAGACTTTGCATTGTGTCGCATATAACAATCAAGGTGCTCCAATCTGTTTTGTTTTTTTTTTTAGTTCAATGTAACATTTTTAATGCAGTTTCCAAATACTTAAGATCACATTTTAAAAATGCTTCATTCAGGCAATATAATAATTTTCTCTGAAACAGAAATTGTTCCTCGAGATCTGAGGATGAAGGACAAGTTTTTAAAACACCTTACAGGTAAGTTTTCTCCTCATCCTTCACTCCCCCGGAGCTCCGTGTTGCCCCATGCATGCATGTTCATGATCTCCTTCTCCTTCTGTGTTCCAGGCCCTCTTTATTTTAGTCCAAAGTGCAGCAAACATTTCCACAGACTTTATCACAACACCAGAGACTGTACCATTCCTGCATGTAAGTAACGACTTTAGAATTCTTTGTAAATACAAGCACAGTGTAGACAGCTGTCTTCACATCTTTCATTTCATCAAATGGGACTATGGCTTCAGGGACCAAGATGATCAGAGCCCTGAAGAAGGTGATGCCAAACTGAAAATCAGTTACAGCCACTGGAACAATCAACTTTTGATTCATATTCCATTCACATTCTGCTTTTGTTCATCAATTCTGGCATGAAGGCTGTATATGTCTATTCAACTGTGACAATCAAACGTTAAGAATGAGTCACTAAAATGACTTCTCTCCAAGTCTGTCCTTTGGGTATAAAGAACCAGGTTGCCTGGACCATTCTAGTGGAGCTTCTTCCAGAGTTTTCTTCTTTTATCAGTAATTATAACCTCATCCCCCAGGAATTTTACTATTTCAAAATTCTTGGGGTTTTGGTGGCTTCACCTCCAGTTTAGAAGTGCAGAGCTGCCCTCGGCAGCCTAGCACCCAGCAGCAGCTTTCTCCCCTGCAGGTCTTCTGGTGTGTATCTTAACAAAACATGTATTCCCCACGAAGTAGCTCTCTGTGCCTCACAAAACACGGACCAATGACCAGGACTTAGACTAACAGAGTCCGAGCCACCTGCTATATCAGGATTCCTACTTTCTCCCTGAGGCTCACAGGAGGAAATCCATATGCACACCAGGAATCTCGCTACCTGGTCTCAGCAAACCAGACTTGCCTGTCCTGCCTAACCAAAAGAAAAAAAAAATTTAGATGAGATAGAAGTTTCTATTTTCTTTTTTTAGGCAGCAAAGTTACTCCAAATAGTGACCACCATTATTTGTAGGGCTTCTTCACTGGCATGTGCCAGGGGCACCAGCAGCACTTTGCAGACAAGGCTGAGGCACACCAACACGTCACACCACCAGGAGGAGCCCTGGGCCTGCGTCATGTCCCAGCCACGCACTGTCCTAATGCTGAGGCCAGCACACACACTCTAGTTTTGTCTCAAGCGCCACCCAAGGACACCCACCGGCCCCCTCATCCAGGCCCCATGGACCTATGACAATGTTGCTCCCTTATGTTCCATTGAAATGGAATCATCTTGTTAGAGAATTACTGACCTGTTTCCTGGGGCCACAGACCCTTGTCATCTTTATTCTTTAAATAGGCATTTATTTTATAGTAAATATTCTCTTAAAATAATAGGATCATAGATTCTAAATGTGAAAGTGACCTCTGGGTTATCACATCTTACTTTTTATTTATGGATAAGGAAGGAGAGAGTTTACATTAGTAAGGCAGTTAGCAACAGCAAAGCTAGGACGAGGGTCTCATGCCCACATCTGCTTCCTCCTTTTGCTCACAGTGACTCAGCTGTGTGACACCAGACTTCTGGTAATAGCCCATCCTGGGTCTTCAAGGGTGGGAAACTGGCATATCGAGTGCATTGAGACAGCAGCTCCTTAGATGATTTCCTCTCCTCTTCGCCCATCAAGAACTGCAGAGCAGAAGTTGGACCGCTGCTTTAGGCTACAGAGAAGAAAATCCCTGGACACCCAGGATGTGAGGGAGCTTAGAGGGTTCTCACTCAAAGTACGTCCCAGGGGGTGTTTGTTGGAAATTTGGAACTAAGTCTCATCTAGACTTGCTGCGCATAAGGTTTTCGGATGACCTGTGTCACATCAGGGTTCCAGAGGTGTTCCTGGAGACACTGGGATGGCAAAGGGACAGGTGCTCAGCTGGGATCCTGGACATGCATATTGAACTCACACACTCTACTGCATCCTGACATGTAATGCATTTGGGAAAATTGCTTCTACAAGTAGGTGCCTCCTAGGAAGAGCAAATGACCCAGCTGTCAGTAGTTAGATCATTTTTTCCTTTTTGAACCCAAACAAAACGTGCTGTAAATATTTAGAAGGGATATTTTTAGAAGTAGATTTAGCTATGTATCTAACACATTATATGTATTTTTTTGTTTGCTCATTTGTGCACATTATCATGAACTGTTCCATTTTCAAGTAGGATTTTGCTGTTTTTCAGAAATAAATTTTAGTAATTTATAAACTACTGCTGCTTTCTAACGAACCTCATCCTGAGGAAAGTCTCATGGCTGTGATCATTAAACCTCACTTGCTTTCTCTGCAGAAGCCCCTGTCTGAATGGCAGAGGGGGAAGTTATTTCACCTGTCAGGAGCAGTGGTCTGTAAGCAAAAATCAGCACATGGCCTCCTTCCTTACTTACTCCAGTCCGGGTCTTTGCTCTGCAACTTGACTTTCGGCCCACTTTCTTTGAAATTTGAATGCATTTTTTTGTTGTCATAGTCAATTCACCTTGGGGCTCAGTCTGCACATGACCTAAAAGTTAAGTAACACGAGGATATGGAAAGACTCTTCTAGGAAGCAAAGCCTGTGTCGGTGTGCTTTGATGGCCTCTGGGGGGAGAGAGGGGCAGCTAGGGCTCCCAGGCTGCTGGCTCTGTGCCTGCCTGCCTCACCCTGGCTGCCAGTTACATTACCTGACTTCCACCATGTGATGCTAAAGCCCTTGAAGTACCATAAATTATTAAAGCAGCAACTCAGAACCCATGATTTCCGATGACAGACTTCATACTGCTCCAGAGAATCCAGAATATTTGAAAAAATAAATGGCTTCAGCACTTAACATACTTGAAAAAAAAAAAAATGGTTTAACTGTTGTTCAAATAACTGATAGAAGTATGTGATTTATTTCTACTGCAGACTATAAAAGATGTGCCCGGCTCCTCACTCGGCTGGCAGTCAGCCCAGCGTGCGTGGAGGGAAAGGTGAGCCTGCACAGCGGCCTGGGAGCACACGCGGAGGAGCCGAACCCCACCTGGGACATGAAAAACTCAAGGGAGCTAAGACACACACGTTCTTTAGCTAACATAGCTCTACTTTTGAGTAAAGCTGACATAACACTCAAATCATCTCAAAATGTTGGCCTTAAATAAGAGGTGCTGCCCACTGGCATAGCCACAGGGCCTTGAGCAGCATTATGAATTATCCATAGGACAGTCCTCGTGTTACTCCAAAACATGGCACGTCAGCACATCACTCTGTGCATACACCAGGCACACAATTAAAATGAGTCCTGTCCCATGGGGCTTTCACTTGCCTGCTGACACGCACAGTGAGTATATGATGGTCCAGATTCTGTGATGCCCAATAGATGTGTGGGCCTCTTACTGTGCTGATCAGCTCAGGGAACAGCTCTCCTGAGTGTTCCTGTTGGTGCTGTTCCTTCATTACTTCTAAAAGAAACACAAAGACACCAGCGGCACCCAGGCTGACTTCTGCCTGCCAGCCACACAGCAGCCACACTGATGCAAATGATACAGAACTTGGTCCACTTTAGTCAGAGGATACTTCAGTGTCACTAGTCATGCACTCATGTGTCCTGTGTGGCACTGTTTGTCTACACACTACAAATGAAACTTGCTTCCTGCCTGCAGACAGCTGTCCAGGAACCCCCCTCACAAAAGGAAGTTCCATTTCCTGAGTGGCTGTGCTGGTTTAGCTCCTGTAAGGTGGAAGAGAGAGTGGGCACTCTCGCTAGGCAGCTGGGCAACAGTGAAGGGCTGGGCGTCGAGAGCAGCAGGGAGGCAGGTGCTGAGCAGGCAGAGCTGCAAGCCGGGGGAGGTGATGCAGGGTACAGCGAGTGACCACAGGTTGGCATCCGGCACAGTCCACCTACTGCACTTTCCCTTTGGGGAGGTGAAGGTGTACTTGGCTCCTCTTCCCAGTCCGATAGCCTAGTTTCTTATCTACCAGATGAGATAAGATGGTACCAGAAAAAGACCTTTTTCTTTTTAAATCAATGAATGGAATATACAAGGTCTGACAATTAAATTCTTGAACATACCCTACAAAAAGTGCTTCCCACCTCATTGCGGAACATCACAAGTCTTCACTAGACTCCCCTCAGGAAGCTGTGCACCAACCCCAGTGCTTAGTCCACCTTTCAAAGCAAATTTTCTAGGATGAGTTTGCAAACTTAATTGTTGGACCTGTATTACCACCCTGATGTTCATTCCAGAAAAAGAGTTCCAAAATTGCTTTGAAGGGTTGTCTGGGTAGGCACTGGCATTGGGTGCAGAGCTTCCCAAGGGGAGTACTTTGAAGGTGACTGTAGTGATACTCAGCAAGGAGGTGTGGAGCACTTTTTCTAGGGCGAGTGCTTGAACTTAATTGTCAAACCTCATGTGTTTCTGTAAATCACCCCAAGGAGATATGACAGGGGAGAAGAAAATGTTAACATTCTGTCTACTGCCACTGCTTTATTGTTACATTATCACCCTTTACAGAGGGAACCAGGCACATCTTTGGGAAACATGTACATGCCTCCCCCAGCTGACTGCTCCAGTGATGGAGCTAAGACACATGGAATTAATGCCTCCTGGTTCCCCTGTGCCAGGCTCCACTGGGCACACCCTGGGCAGGCTGTGAGAACAGCGTCCCAGCATGTGGGCAGGCATGGTCATGGTGTGCAGCACAGGCCCTTTTGCCATCACTTCCCCATCCTGCACTAGTCAATCAGAATGTGACTGTGCAAGAAATACATGAAAGGTGACAGGGTTAGCCACATGTCCCCATCACCTGGGCAGTTCCACATGCCCAGTTACTGCTGCAGCAGCAGGACCAGGCTGCAGATGAAATCCCCCTCCCAAAAACCACACCAAGACTTGGTCTGGAATGTGGGACTTTGGCAGGAAAGGGCTCTGCACCGTGACCTCAGAGCAAGCCCCATGTCCTTTCCAAAGCTTGTTAACTGACCACCTCAGGCCAAAAGAAACTGCATTTCAGCAGCACCCCCTAAGAGTCACACACTCAATCATCTGGATTTCACAGGTCAGTTAAGTGAGAAGCCTGAACTCTAGAATATTGTCAAAGAAATGCAGTTTTAACAAGCACCTAATTTAGTCTATTACATGCAACCTAATTTTAATAACTTTCAAGTTTATCATTCTCATAAAATAAGTAGCATAACCGTAGTGTAGGACAGTCTAAAGTGGAGTGCTAGAAATGGCAGTGCTCAACCTTGATGAAGCTGTTAGTCTTGCTAACCTACAGCTGCCTGGCCATTTCCCCCACTGCCACAAATTAGCTCACTGGGGACCCCCTCACTGAGGACCCTGATGGCACACGTGAGGTTGAGCACTGTTCCTCAGCTTTAATAAGCATTCACAGGTACTTATAATTTCCGTTCCTTCAGCACAGCAGACACATAGTAACTGCAGAATTAAGTCACACAGAATAAAAAAGGCTACACTCTGGGAACAGAGAAATACACCTGCACACTGAGCTGCCTCATGTTTGTAAACGTTACATCCCATACCTGAGAGTCTTATGGATTTGATAATTGTGAATAGTTAAATGAAACCAAATGTCTTTGTTTTCAGCAGTGAGCAGAGATGTGCAGGAGTGAAGGAGCAGGACACAGGAACCATGAGAAGTGCCTTGGAAACCAGCAGGGAAACAGAACTCTTTATAAACACATTCCCTCATCTACAAGAGATTTATTTTTGCAGACTTTCCATAATTCTTTTGAGTTTTGTATGTTGTTGACACTTTACAGATATGTACTCAGTAAGTCAGTGTACTAGACAGTGACACTTGCCACTACTTTAAAAACCAAGAGAATGCCCAACATTTGACACGCAGTGCTACTAAATACATTATTTCATTTTCTTGATTAGGTGAAATCGCAAAGAATATTTAATAGGCAGAATCTTAAACTATATTTTCATATAGCATACAATATGATTTGATATTTTGTATTACTTTTACAATTAAATTCCCAGAGTTTAATTTGAAAAGGCATGAAAAATAAAAATAAAACTTCAGTTGTGTTTTGGAGACAGTAAAAATCTGTGAATATATCCAAGCTAATTCCATTTGTCCTTTGTATAATAAATGTAAAATAGTATTCATTGTTGTGCAGTATGTAAATACTGTAAATAAACACAGTAATAAATGAAGTGTTTGTTATAATGCCGGTCTCCAAAGTGGCTCCTACCCCCTAACAAGATCACCATTCAGACTTAAGATTTGCAGATCTACACAGAGATCACAACACTGGCAGAATAGAATGGATATCCATAGAATGGATAATCAACATTTTTTACAAGGAGAAGCTACTATGTACTATAAGCATAATTGAGCTTGATTTGGGAGTAAACATCCCAAATAGGTTGTAGCCATTATCTCCCACATGATTTTGCAACCATGAAAACATTAAACCTTAAGGCTTCTAAGCAGTCTCATATTTTTACAAGTAAATACATTTTAAACAAATCTAGTTGGATTCCATTTTAAGAGAGAAAGTGGGAGCCAGCACAGCAGTGCATTTCCCAGTCGTGTCTGCCCTCATGAACAGGTGGATGCAGCATGAGGACAGGGCCGTCAGGAGTGGTCAGGAGCCCAGACTTCTGTCAGAGGAGCTGTATTTACACATAAACACTACAAACCCTGAAGACAGAAGAGCAAGGACTTTCCTCACTTTCTGATGAAGCCATCACTGAGTGACAAGGACAGGGGTCTTTTACATGTTCTCATAGTATCCTGTTTCTAACTGCAGCCCATTACTTGGACTTTTCTTCCCAATTCTTTATCTTCTGGGATATGATAGCCAAATGCCCACTCAGTTTACCGTCTCAAGTCTTTATGTCTGAGTAGCTCCACTAGGAGCAAGACCCACTCAGCAAGTAAACTGCCTTCCCGTGGCGATCCCATGGCCCTTCCATGCAGCGTGGTAGGGAAGCTACCCTCTCAGGTCCAGCAGACACCAGCATGTCATGCTAGACCATGTCAAAGGCCCCTCTGCCCCTGTGACCCTCATGGTACCCAGAACAGGCACTGGACCAAGAGGCCTGCGTTACCCCTTCCTCTAAACTCTTCCTGTTCTTTTGGGCAATGATCCATTCAGCCTTTGGATGAGAATTTTTCTCCTTTTTTTTTTTTTTAAAGTTCTCCCAGGATTTGAAGACACCGACAATGAATGGAAAATCAAGACAGGGAAGACAGCAAACTGTCACTCACCTGCTCCATAGGGGCCACCTAGGGAGGCCCTGGGCAAAGCTACTTCCAGGCAAGGGACTTTACACTTCTTTCGTGAACAAAACACAGGCAGCAAGGTGCCCATTTTCATCACTTTACTTCCTAATACTGAAGATAAATATGCACATAAAACACAGATCATTTGAAAAAATACTACAGGCAATGCTTCTGAATGTTTCTTCACTTGTCAATAAAATGCAGGCAGACACCAGATTTATATCTCAGTTATATTTTTATAACTCCCCAGTTTATTAAGAAAACAATCTTTTCGGACATATCCGTATGAATTTGAGATTATCTTAAAGTACATAGAAATTACTTGTATTTGCCTATAAATTAAATGCTGTTAACATACCAACATTTAAGCATGCCAGTATCATAGAACTTTTCCCAGCAATTTGTATTATTTTTTCCCAACTAAGCCAATTCATATTCAACATCTAGGTTACACATGCATCAAAAAAAGACAAGACGAGCTCCTCAAATGACCACTGATAAATCAGCATACAAGTGTCCTCCTTTCTGGATATAATTAAACTTGCAGGAGCAAAGTAGTTCAAAAGGGTGCCAATGAGCTGACCGTCTCAGGAAATAAACTAGACAAATATAAAGAAGTATTAAAGGTGCTAAAGACTGATTCCACAAATCTTTCTCTTTCTTATCCTTTATATATACAAGTGTGCACTATGGGTGTGTGCGAATTAAAACATTTCTAATCTAGACTTTTAGGCCCTGGGGCAGAAAGAGAGAGAGAGAGAGAGAGAGAGAGAGAGAGAGGTGGCCCACTGGAGCACAGGGCACTGTCCACCCAGCTATCCACATCAACTTACTGAAGAGGTAGACTAGGTTATTCAAGTCTCAAGAGGCTTAGGTGATGACCTGGGACTTCAAGTGAGGTTTGACATCATTGTGTTTTACTCTGTTCTATTTCCTGTTTGCTCCACTAATTTTGTAATTGGGACAAAGTGAGGGGTTCAAGTAATCCACAAATTCTTACTATACCCCGTAAACTGTCTGAATCAAAGATTTTTATTTATTCTTCTGCCAAACACAACTGATTTCATTCCCCAATTATTTTTTAAGGTAAGAAACAAAACAACTGAAGAAAGAGCTGGGGCTATGGAGCGTCACTGCACCTGAGCCCCTGGCCTGACACAGGTAGAGCCTCGGGGGTTCAGGTGCTATCAGCTGCAGCCATGCAGACCCAGCCTCAGTGGGCCTTTTCCAGGAACGCCCTGCAGCACCTGACACATTGCTGATACACCGTCTCGAAGTCGGAGTCATTCCCCTAAAGGACAGGAAGAAGAAAGTCCTTAAGAAAACTGTACTCGGCTGTTTAACATGGCAGGATACAGGCATGATATCTTCACCTCAGCTCTGAAGTGTGAACTGTACTTACATAGTAGGGATCTTCAATGATAAGTTGCTTTTGTGGATCATAGCTCCCAAGTAGTTCAATTTTAGCTTTGCAGTTTTTAACTTGATTACTTTTTCTATTCAAATCTCTGCAAAATTGAAACATGAACTTAAGTTTTCTAATCTACGGTTTCAAGGACATTGCTAGGGTTTTATGATGCATTCATATCAAAGTCCAGCAAAGGTAACCTGATTTGAAATGCAACAATATTCAGCAGAGGAGCACAGCTCCTTCTGTGGCTGGTGGCCACTGCCCTGCTTCTTATGCACATTCTCACTGGTGTTGTTACACAAAATACACACCTTAAGTCCAACAGTAAGTGTCTTCTCTGGTGAAAGACACTGAGACAATCAATCAAAAGACAATGTTTCAGAGATGAAACAGGTGACAGGAAGCAGCTCAGAAATCCATGTGAACCAAATCTCCACTGTCCCCTACGATATTCAGCACAGTACATCATGAACTGTTAGTTTCCCTCACTACTTTTCCTTCTCTGACTCCTCAAGCCCCTGCCCAAGCTGAAAACTCAGCCCCACACTTGGCGCCTTTCACCTTTAGCTTTCACAAGAAAAAGAAAAGCTGAGGTACATCTTGCTCATTCCCCTATTTGTTAAACAAATTTCAAGGGAGCCTGGGTGACACCTCAGGCAGGTGCTGGGCATGGGGAAGGAACCCCACAGCCAAATGCCTTTTCGCCCCAAGGTGTGTGGTCAGGGTGCGAGAGGGAGCTACAGGAAGCCTCAGTCTAATGGACAACCTGGCTGCAGTGACTGGCAGCAGGATGCTGAATCACAAGAGCTTCCTGGTAAAGGCAGGAGCAGTTGCAAGTACGGACCCTGGAGCAAGCAGCTTGCTACACACACACACACACACGCATACACACTGCATACTCAATGCCAGTCAAGGCAGACCTGGTCTTCTTACTAGACGGTTTTTACAATTTCTTATCAGCAATGGTGTAAATGAGAACAAAAGAGTTAAGAATTGAAAAAAAAAAGGGAAATGTAAGCATTTCAAGGAAGGTCCTAATTAATTGAAAATAAATACATAAACAAAACTGTTCATCCCCTACAAAACCAATTAAAAGTGTAGTTCTCTTCATCAAAAACACAAAATATTATGAATTAGCAGTGATGGAAATTAGTAAGTTCGTGGTTGCATTGAATTAAGATGAGCTCTCGTCAGTGCAGTGGCAGGAGGGGTGGCAGGACCCTGCTTCTCTAAGCCCAGGCCTAAAATCCCACCACACTTGGAAAGTAATGTAACCTCACTGTTCCTCAGTTTCTTCTCTGAGAAGATGGTGTAATAATGAGATGGATGAAGTACTTTGGCATGGGAAACAATGAAATACTACCCTATACCCATGAACCATCACACCAGTAACAAAATCACTCTCTTGCAAAATACATTTCCTTGTACAGAACATGTCACAGATAGTTAATCTTCCAATTAAATCATGCGAATTGGACTTCTTCTTATCTAAGATATATTTCTCTGCAAATACACCCCTAAGTTTAGATTACTCTAAATTTCTTGCTATTCTAAATAAAAAATTCTGTATATTATTATCTCCAGTGTCTATTAAAAACTTTCAGTTAAAAAAGTCACTTTGACAACAAACTATTTGGCCTATTACTGAACTGAGAATGAAACAGAAATAACACTTTACAAACATGATTACCTCAGATTGCTTTCATCCATACACAGTATATAATCAAATGTGACGAAGTCTTCTTTGGTAATCTAAAATTGAATAAAAGTCAAAATACAGTTATATGTATGTTGTCCAAGCCTAGAGGATCCAAAACAGTACTTAAAAAAAAAAAAAATGCTACATTTGTCTGTTACTCAGCAACTAACAAATAAATAATGTACAGCACCTTTAAGTAAAAACAGTGAACTCATTTCCCAAAGTTGTACTGCAAAGAAATTTCATACTATTAAATTCCTTGCAGTAATCATAAACAGTAGAACATGCAGACACAACATTTACACTTCAGCTCCACATTCTTAATAACAAAGCACAATTCAGTCAATTCATGGAATCACCTTCATCTCAACTCTACTTTCATTCCCCAAGTCTGAAAAGTCCAGTCCCCAGAAATATACACCAAGAGAACAGACAGATCCTGTCCTGGGGAGCTGCCCTTCCAGGAGGCAAAGGCCCAGGAGGGACAAATGCCCCAGAGGAAAGATGAAGGGGAACAAGGAACATGGGGAAGGTGGTCGGAAGGTTCCCCAAGGAGGAAATGCACAGGCAGAGGCATCTACGGCCCTTTTGTACTCAGAGAGAATGTGCCCAGTGTAGACCTGACACAGAAGGAATGCAACTCAGTATTTCTACTCATGCTAATCAGAAAACTCACCACGGTGCTCAGACATGATTTATCAATATTAGCCCATTTATAACATAACAAAATACTATTTTGTGAATTCTGCCTGCTACAAATGACATCCCACTGATAAAGATGAACATAATTTTCCAAGAATGTAACTTCAATAATAATCCTCCTCACTAAAACACCCTCTAAAACAGTGGTTCTCAACCTTCCTAATGATGCAACCATTTTATACAGTTCCACAGGTTGAGAACCACTGCTGTAAAAGATCACTGTACAAGTCCACATAGAAGATATTGAAAACCTGGTTAAAACAAAGTAGTGATACTCTCTTACAATAATCAGTGATGTAAAAGAAAAATAAATACATTCATCACTCTGTTAAAAATGAGAAATTTGGCTTTTAGTATGCAATTCCATTAAATTTTAGTGTTAATAATTACAGAGGACTGTATTTTGTTAACATTCCCAAGGCACTAACTTATTTCAAAATCTAAGAGAATTCGTATTATAGGCCTGGCACAGGGCTCATGCCTGTAATCCCAGCACTCTGGGAGGCCAAGATAGAAGGATCCCTTAAGCTCAGGAGTTGGAGACCAGCCAGAGCAAGAGCGAAACCCTGTCTCTACTATAAATAGAAAAATTAGTCAGGTGTAGTGGTAACTGCCTATAGTCCCAACTACTCTGGAGGCTGAGGCAGGAGGATCTAGGAGCTTAAGGAGTTTGAGGCTGCTGGGAGCTATGACATCACAGTACTTTAGCCTGAGGCAACAAAGTGAGACTCTACCTCCAAAAAACAAATAGAATTAGTAATGTAGTATTACATATTATTTCAATAAATTAATCTTGCAAGAACTGTGCTAAAATCTAAGTATTAAATTTTTTATTTTGAATTGACTATAATTTTTTTTCTTAAAGAATCAGTAGCTGTTACATGATTTTATAGGTCAAACAATTAAGAAGAGAAATCACTATAACTTCCATAAAAAATACACAGTAAGGGATTCCTACTTGCAGGAATCCTTTTATAAATAAAATGGCTTGTAGCAAATCATCCCTACCACCAAAAACAAGAAAATACATACAAAAAAAGAAATACCTCTTCACAGCCCTCAATGTACTCCTGTGATTAACCAGGCTTTGTGAGCCACAAATTCTCTCAAAAGTTCCAGGACAGAAAAGGAGATTCTCAGATAACCCAGATGCCAGAGCTACCCCTTAAAATAACTGTGATGGTCAAATATAAGGCAAGACATGAAATTACACCAGAAAAATCAAACAATATGTAAGTTAAAAAAAAATTATAGACTCAGTATATGCACACAGGCTTAAAAACAGTAGAAGGATGAGAAAACAGATCAGCAGCAAATCTCAGACTGAAGAATAAAATAAAAAGGGTGGCAAATAGAAAAAAAGAACACACGAAAAGTTTAATATACACACAAGGTGAAGCTTGAGGAAAAGAAAAAGGAAAGTAAAATATGAAATGTTAACAGCCCAGAATTTTCCAAAACTGATGAGAAACACAAAGCCATAGATTTAAGAATTATATTTGGCCTATCATACTAAAACAGCTAAAAACTAAGTAGCATAAAACCCCCTTATAGACAGCCAGAGAAAATGACGGTCAACAAAAAGAAATTGATTAGATGATTTTTCCAAGTGGTAAGTGGAAATAACTACTATTCTTCAGCAAACTTTTTTAGAGGATAGAAAAAGAGGGAATATCCCCAATGTACTTTATGAAGCTGCCAACTCTGACAGGCCATGTCTGATGCTGGGCACACACCCAACAGAACCATGCAAAGATGCACCCCTTTACACACAGCAGCACTCTCTGGGTAGTCCCAAGCTAGAAACAACCCACATGTCAATCAAGAGTAGATTGTACAGGCGGTGCTCATAGCTCAGTGGGTAGGGTGCCAGCCACATACACTGAAGCTGAAGGATTCAAACCCTGCCCAGGCCAGCCAAAAACAACAATGACAACTGCAATAACAAAAAAATAATAGTTCCAGCTACTTGGGAGGCTGAGGCAAGAGAATCACTTAAGCCCAAGAGTTTGAGGTTGCTGTGAGCTGTGATGCCAGAGCACTCTACCAAGGGTGACGAAGTGAAACTGTCTCAAGAAAAAAAGAATAGATTGGATACAGAGATTGTGAAATGATCCACTGACCAGAAACAATGATGACGAATTATTGATAATATGACAAGCCAAAGAAGCTGACCCACTTCTATAATGTTAATAAGATAAAATGAATTTTTGGTATTGATCTCCAGAGGAGTGAAGAGTAGCTAGCTGTCAAAGGACCTCTGTGCACAAGATAGTGAAAAGTTTACTGAAAAAAGAAAAGAAAGCATAATAAGGTAAAAATCTCCGTCTAACTAACTGGACTGAGAGCTCATATACTCGAAAGACTACTATCAGAGTAAAAAGAAATAAACACCCTAAAAATGTATTAAATCTAGGTTGCAAGTACTGGGAAAATTAAGAATTTAAGAAACATGTAAGAGTAGTTATCACACAAATTGTGATATTAGTAAAGAAAAAGAACTTATAAACATAACAAAGGATGAAATACTGATTTAGAAACCATATCTTGCTAGTATTTCAAAATTTTTTAAAGTAACATTCATAAGAAAATTTTTTTAAAAGAAAGCAACAGGGAAAAGAAAAGTGCAACAGATTCTGTGCGAATGTTGTTTCCAATCTGTTATTAAAACTACTCCTGAAACAAAGTTTCTGACTTTGCTTTTATAAGGCATATGCATTTAAAATACTTCATTTGCATCCATTTTGTTATATACTTTGTATATGAAAAATAATCTCACTGTAACAACATAAAACTCAAAAGTATGAATGCTTGTAATTCTGAAGGATTACTCAAAATAAATCTATATTCTTTGAACTACAAGTAGAAACTGGCAAGGTATGAAAAAATCTGAAGAGACATGAAGAGACAAATGATATTATTGATTAGGAATTTTATGGTTTATCATCATAACCATATTACAAAAGCATTTAAAATTTTATTCTTTTTTAAAATGCTCTGACTCCTCATTTACATGTGTTACTATTTGTTTTCCACAAACCACGAGGCCTCAAATATTATGAAAAGGCTAATGATCAGGATTTAAGCTCTCCAACCTGAGGGGTTTGAGAAATCATTAGAGACACAGGGTCACTCCCTACAAAGATCCAGTAACAACAGAGTGTATCTGCCAGGGTCTGATCTGGGAGAGACACCTCCCCAACTCTGAGGATGGTCATAGGCAACAGTGAAAAATAATCATGAGGCGGAATCAACAGAAAAACTCTGGCAATATGAATAACCATATGATCAACTCCCCCAAGGAATGACAAGGTAGATGAAGCACAAGATCCCTTCCACAAGCCAATGGCTGAGATGTCAGAAATCAAATTCAGAGTCTGGATAGCATCAAAGATCAGCGCAATGGAGGAAAAGATGGAATTAGAATTTCAAGCAGTAATCCAAAAGATGACCCAAAAGATATCTCAAGAACTGAACGAGTTCAAAGAGAAAATGACCAAAGATATTGACGCATTGAGACAAGAAGTTGTAGCCCTCAAAGATCTGAGAAATACAGTAGAATCCCTCAGTAACAGAATGGAGCAAGCAGAAGAAAGGATTTCTAAAACTGAAGACGGAGACTTTGAACGCTCCCAAATGCTCAGAGAGATAGAGAAATGGAAGGCAAAAATGGATCATTCTCTCAGACAGCTCTGGGATAACTCAAAGAAAACCAATATTCGCCTCATAGGGATACCTAAAAACGATGAAGTGGCATCATGAGGCACAGAGTCTCTTCTTTATGAGATTATGAAAGAACTTTCCAGACATGCCAAGAGATTCTGAAATTCAGATAGCAGACAGTTTCAGGACCCCAGCAAGACCCAACCCAAATAATACAACCTCCAGGCACATCATAATTTAAGTTCATGAAAGTTAATATGAAAGAGAAAATTCTGAAAGCAGCCAGATGTAAGAAATCCATCACCTACAAGGAGAAGAATATTAGAATAACTGCACATCTCTCGGATCAAACCTTTCAAGCTAGAAGAGAATGGTCAGCAACTTTTAACCTCCTAAAAGAAAAGAACTTTCAACCCAGGATCCTGTATCCAGCTAAACTGAGTTTCATTTACAATGGAGAAATTAAATACTTCAACAACATCCACATGCTGAAGAAATTTGCTATAACTAAGCCAGCTCTCCAGGATATTCTCAGCCCTATCCTCCACAATGACCAGCGCAAACCTCCACCACAAAAATAAACTGACCCAGAAACTATTTATCAAATTTCATCTTCCACCATGATGAAAGCACTAAAAATGTCCACTGGACTTTCTAAAGATTTATCATTACTTCCAATTAATGTGAATGGTTTAAATTGTCCTCTAAAGAGGCATAGGTTG
>CAUYON010033761.1:0-25208 GCA_963573935.1 Arctocebus calabarensis
TCACAGCAACCTGCAACTCCTGGGCTTAGGCGATTCTCTGGCCTCAGCCTCCCAAGTAGCTGGGAGTACAGGTGCCCACCACAACGCCCGGCTATTTTTCTGTTTTGCAGTTCGGCCGAGGCCGGGTTTGAACCCACCACCTTCGGTATATGGGGCTGGTACCCTACTCGCTGAGCCACAGGTGCCACCCACTATTGGTTTTTAAAAGCCTATTATTGTTTTTAAAAGCCTATTAGAAAAACAAGTACCAATTAAATAGTAGTTTTCTCTCATCCCATTCTCAATTCTGCTTCCCAAGATTCTTCAAGTCCATGCTATATTTTCCTTACAAATATATATATTTTTAATGTTTGTAAACGTCAGTGACCCATCTATGTCTTTTGTATCCTTTAGCTAAGATAGATAATCAACCTCAGATTCACCAATACATGAATGAACAAAGAAAATATGATATATACACACAATAGAATCATAGTCAGTCTTAAAAAAGGAACTTCTGTAACCTGTGACAACCTAGCTGAGCCTAGAGAACATTATTTAAGTGAAATCTCCCAGGCACTGAAAGACACACTGCATGATCTCACTAATACTTGGTATCTTAAAGAAACAAACTCATACAGTGCCTAGAATGGTGGTTACCAGGGTGGGGCCAAGAGAAGACTTGGAGAGACATTGATCAAAGTATACAAAATTCTAGTTAGGCAGGGGGAATATGTCCAAGAGCTCCATTGTACAACATGGTGACTACAGTTAATAACACTGTACTGTATTTAGAAAATGTCCAAAAAAGCAAATTTTGAGTGTTTTCACCACAAAAAAATGTTAAGTATCTGAGATAATGCATATGTTAGCTAGTGGGATTGAACCTTTCAAAAATTAAATATGTATACATATTTCAAAATATCAGGTTGTACACAGTAAATATATACAGGTACAATTTTTATTTGGCAATGAAAAAAATAGCTTCTTGGGTGACGCCTCTGTCTCAGTGAGTAGGGCGCTGGCCCCATATACTGAGAGTGGCGGGTTTGAACCTGGCCCTGGCCAAACCACAACAAAAAATAGCGGGGTGTTGTGGTGGGAGCCTGTAGTCCCAGCTACTTGGGAGGCTGATGCAAGAGAATCGGCTAAGCCCAAAAGCTGGAGGTTGCTGTGAGCTGTGACGCTATGGCACTCTACTGAGGGTGACAAAGTGAGAGTCTGTCTCAAAAAAAAAAACCAAAAAACTTCTTGGTTATGTGGGCTAAATGTGATATTTCAAACGTGTGTATACACTACGTAAAGGTCTTGAGCAGAGCCCCTACAGAATGCAAATATTTTACACTAACTTTTTTTTCTTATTAATAGTAACATTAAAATAATATCTGGAGTAAAACTGAAATAGGTAATTGAATTCCTAAACCCTGGGAAAATACGTTGTACCTTCTTTCCATTTTAGTTAGCTGTTTCTATGAGGTTATGGCCTTAAAATTCACTCTTAGAATCTTGGGAGCAGGTGTGAGAATGGGCAGAGAGGAAATGAATACTTATTTTGTATCTGTTTTCCTAGAAACCATACAAAAGAAATTTTAAATGCACTCTCCTTTTTCCCTAAGCCATTGTGTAAACTTCTGGCTCGTCATATACTCTTTACTTTCCACTTCATGTGAAGTTTTGGAGTCCTTGAAGTCTCTGTCTAGTTATGTCTTTTCTAAGTGATTAAAATGAGTAATAATTAAAAGCGAAAGGCCGAGGGTACAAAGATGGGTGTCAGCTTGACCCGTGGTCATGATTAGAATGGAATATTTGTGTCTGTTTTCTTTACTCTGTGGCTTTCCTCTTCTTAAATCATCAAAGGCACATTTTTTTCCCCATGTAGTTCATTACATTTCTTTCTCACTACATAAAATTGCTGAATCTGTAAAACTGTATTAGCATTAAGCAATACCTATATAATATAAAAATGGTGGAGCTCAGGGCCAAATCAGACCTTAGTATTTTCTGTCTTCATTTTGAAAAACATAGTGTCTTTTTTCAGTTTTGAAACAGCTTCTACAAGAGGAGGTTGTGAGTGTGCACGTGATAAGGGAGCCTGTCTACATATTTCCCTGGTTGGCTGGTGGCCTTAATAAAATTTGTGATTGTCTTCTCTGAAGAAACGAACATTTCAGACAAATGACATCGTTATGTCATCAGTTGGATGTGCAGGGATGTTGTTGCCTTTAATAGCATGGTCACATTCCCATGTGGGTGGCTTCTGAATTACTTACTCTGATATTATTGAAAAGATTGTATTTTACCAGGTCTGATTTGCAAAGTGAAATAATCAACATATTCTTTTATTAATAATCTCATATGTGCCTGAGACAATAATGACAATTAAAATAAAACATGAATTTGGGAGTGTGCAAGACATGTGAGATATTCTGGAGTTGGTGGTCAGCATCTGGAATGGCCTTTCATGATCCTCACCTCCTGTTGTTCTTTTCCCTGAATGAACCTCCCCTCTTTGCAAAGGGCTATGCAATAGGAAGCTGTGGAGGGAGGATGTATGGTTCTGAGGCTGGGTTACACTACTTAAAAGGCAGTACTTTTTCACCTTGCTCTCTTGGATCGGTTGTACTGGGGGAATCAGCTGCCATGTTGTAAGGATGCTCAAGCAGCTCTGTGAAGAGGCCCACAGGAAGAAGGATGGAAGCCTTCTTCTAACCAACTCGCCAGCTGTGTAAGTCACCTGGGAAGTGTATCCATCAACCCTGCAAAATCTTATAAACGCTGTAGCCTTGTTTAACATCTTGACTGCAACCTCATGAGAGAGTCTAATCCAGAACCACCCAGCTAAGTCACTCCTAAATTTCTGATCTATAGACCATGCGAGGGATAGATGCTTATTGTTGCTTTAATCCACTAAGTTTTGGGGTCACTTTATGTGGAGCAATAGATAACTGATACACACAGAAACCCTTCAAGACCTTGCATGACAGAGTTTTGAGTCTGTCACTCTCTGGTATTGATTAGAATATCATAAAGAATCTTTGGTTTAGAAAAACATATCTTTCTACAGTGTATTTTATAAGAATGCCTCATAATTTATGTAAAATATGCTGACATGAATGTCCTACAGTCATCTGATCTTCAATGGGGACATTGGACTTCAACCTATTTACAGGGATGTTTTTGATCAGGGCTTTATGGTTTTTGAACAGGGCTTTATGGTAGAAGAGTGGGTAGAAAGGACACAGAGACAGACGCAGGTTGTACATTCAGTAGCGTGGTTTCTAATATTGGTTTTGCTGCTCTGACTTGGGTTTACTTAATCTAGGTTGTAGTAGGTAATCTCCGTGCTAGAGGCTCAACCTAACACTCTTATACCCCTTTTTATACCAAATACAGAGGGCCCCCAAAAATGTATGCACATTTTAAGAAAAGGAAAAACTGTATTAAATTTATAATACCCAAGTCGCATTTGACTTCTGCATTTATAAGAGACACATATTCATCTTTTGTTATTAGTATATATAGAGTGTTTCAATCTTAATATAGTTTTTTAATTCTTAAAATGTGTATGCATATTTTGCAACCTTTGTATTTTGTAATGCCCCCTTTATGATCCTGAAATGAGGTTAAATCAAGAATGTAACCTAGATAATACCCAACTTCAAAATAATCAATGCATTGTTCCAACCGTCACATAAAGTAGAAATAAAAGAACAATAATTGTTTATTATTTTTTTTTGAGACAGAGCCTCAAGCTGTCACCCTGGATAGAGTGCTGTGGCATCACAGCTCACAGCAACCTCCAATTCCTGGGCTCAAGTGAGTCTCTTGCCTGTGCCTCCTAAGTACTTGGGACTACAGGCGCTGGCCACAACACCTGGCCATTTTTTTTTTTTTTTTGGTTGCAGCCGTCATTGTTGGTTGGCGGGCCCAGGCTGGATTCGAACCCACCAGCTCATGTGTATGTGGCTGGTGCCTTAGCTTGTTGAGTCACAGGCGCCGAGCCAAAAAGAACAATAATTATAATAACATGATATATATTTCAAAAGGTATTACAACATCATAATATAAAACGATACAAGTTAGATGCTTGTAATTATCTGTAAATATCTAAAAATACCACTGTGGATTTTACAACTACAAATGCAGACTGATTCAGACACTGTATTTGCAACATAAATATGATCTCCACTGTCACAGGAGAAGCAAGCAATTTTCTGAAATGATGGTTAACTCTTAGTTAAATAAAACAAATACCAATGTCTCCTAATTTATGAATTAATTGCATCCTAGAAAATTCAGGTTTAATCAATATTTTGGAAATATACTTTGTGAATTATACTTATGTGAAAAAAGGAAAGAGGGGGAAAAATATGAAAGTCCAGGGTCCACTTTATCACAATTTCCAGGTTACCAATCTTAGAGACCTGTGTCTTTTATTGTCTTTGTAAGCTCTAGGTTGCAGAAAACGTATACTATTGCAAGTTAATCTTGTCCATGGAAATGCAAAGGATTTTCATCAGGTGGATTATAATTGATTATCTCCCTGTGCATACTGGCCGATTTTGTACCTACTTGTACATTTATTTCTTCATTTCTGATTGCTGATTTTGTGTTATTTAAATTCTCTTTCAAACTGGTTATGACATCTTATTTGTTTATTAATAGTTTGTTAAATATAACCTTTGCCACATAGTCTTCTTGCATGAGAGTCATGATCTTTTACCTCTTAAAAACGTTTTATTTTAATGGGAGTTAGGGTCTAGGCTTAGAAGTTTGTGGATTTGATTTTCACAAATCAAATATCTGGCAACACACAGAAAGTTCTTCTTGGAATGAACTCTTTGCTGTGTAGTCCTTGCTGCATAGAGCTGACTTAACTCTTCCCACTGTTTATCAACAGTGGCCCCCATTATTATAGCACCCCCAAAGTGCCCTCCCCCACTGCCAATTTGAAAAATGTATACGTCTCATAGACTAGTATCACCTCCACTGAGAATTGCTGCTGACAGTGTTGAACTTCACCTGCCCTTGAAGATAGCCGCAGTGAAGAACCAGCTCTCCCACACGAACACATTTGTTTCTTGAAATCCTCTTTCCTTTTTTTGTTCTGGGAAGAAAAGGGCTAACAACTGCAAAGAACCACCTTTCCTTCAATGCCTTAGTTAACACTTGTTCACTCTCTCTCTGACTCCTGTAGGACTCAGGGATCGCTCCCTCGTTTACCTGCTTCTATAAAACCCATGACTTCGAGATGTTTATGTTTGACATAATCAACATCCTTGTGAAGGACACATGCAAGTTCCCTACCACACAGAGAGAAACACTGGGTTATGCTAGCGTGGAGGGCTCCACAGAATTGTTACAAAATAGATCAAACAGGGCCAGGCGCTGTGGCTCATACCTGTAATCCTGGCACTCTGGGGGGCAGACGGTGGTGGATTGCCTGAGCTCACAGAGTCCAGGCTGAGCAAGAGTGGGACCTGGTCTTTAAAAAATAGCCTGGTGTTGTGGCTGGGCCCCTGTAGCCCCAGCTACTTGGGAGGCTGAGGAAGAGAATCACGGGAGCCCAAGAGTTTGAGGTTGCTGTGAACCTGTGCCAGGAACATATGTTCCTTTAAGGCAGAGCCTCGGTCTATACCTTGGCATCCCCTTGTATAGAGTGCTCTGAAATATGTCCAAGAAGGATTTGTGTTCGACGTGTGGATGGGAGCTCACGTTCTGGGGTCAGTTGGTGGTGCTCGGTCGCTGGTACGTGTCAAGCTTCTGGAGCAGGCAGAGGAGCCTGCTGTGAAATAGACCAGGGGTGGGGCCTGCTCCACGCAAACCTGGAATGAGATGAGTTCTCTTCCGATTGCATTTCTGATGTCCCGAGAAAGTTAATGTAGTTTTGTTCGTGTCAGGAAAAATTGTGAAAGACTGAAATGGGTTTTAAAGATTACTGGGCATTTTGCCAATAGAATGCTGACCATCACCTGGCGGGCCTGTGGGGCAATTTAATTTTGGAGGATTTTGTGCTTTTCATTGTCTCAGACTGCGCTATTTTTATAACTGAATAAACCATAGAAAACTAATGGTAATACAAATAATTTTAGTCCATAGAGATGCAAGTGAATTTTGTCTGATGGAGATGTCATTCATATTTCTTCTGTGGAAGAGATGATTCCCAACATTGCATTTGATTGCCAGGCATTTGACCAGTTTTGCATCAATTTGTGAATTTGCGTCACCATTTTTGATTGTTTATATCAGGAGTTGCCAAATGTTTTTTGAAAAGGGCCAAATACTAAATATTTAAGGCCGTGTTGGCCAGATGTTCTCTATCACAACTATTCAACTCTGCTGTCATAGCTCTAAAATAGTCACCGACTGTATGAAAATGAGTGTGCATGGCTGTGCGCCAATCAAACCTTACTTAAGGGCAATGAAGCAAATATAATTTTCACATGTCATTAAATGTTGTAATTCTTTTGATTTTTGCAACCATTTAGAAACATAAAAAACACGTTTAGCTTGCAGAATGTATAAAAACAATTGTGAGGCTGGATTTTATCCACAGAACTACAGCGTACCAATCCCTGGCTCATTCTTGGACTGTTCTTTGGATACTCCTTTTTGACTCAATCATAACATCAAATTGTTTTCCTCATTAACTAATGAAGTAAATTAAATCTTCAACATACGTTGATTTTATATTTGAATGGGAGTCATGATTTTATTCCTTAAAAAATTATTGCTTAGCATTTGCCAAAGGCAGTTAATAGAATTCAACTGAGGTATTTGGAGACCATGAATCCAAAGGCTGAGAGATTATTTTGCCTGGGTGAATGCTGGAATCCTGGAGAGTTTTCATAACTTTATCAATACCTGGGCCTTTTTGCAAAGAAATTGAAATAGGACCGCAAGAGAGGAGCCCCTGAATGAGTACATTAGAGAAACTTTCTAGGTAATTCTAATGTGTAGCCAAGATTGAGAATGAGTAAATTTCAGAAAGTGGTATTTCAAAAAAATTTCTTGGTATATCAAAGCCAAGCTGTTACTTTGAGATATAAAACATAATAAATAGTGGTTAGGACTTCTGTGATATTATTAATAATGTGTGTAATACTCTTTTAGTTGGAAGCATAATAGAAAGAGCCAATTATATGGAAAAAGATTATACATTGCTTCAATTAGTCTCTTGTTACGGTTTTTCTAATTGCTAGGAACTTGGCAAATTAAGATTGCTGCTAAAGACTTTAGTATACATTGTTTTTACTTAAACTGTATTTCATGCCATAAAGAATCCAAGGTAAACTAAAGACCCAGCAATGTTAATGAAAAACTGTGCGGTGTTATGGTTTTCTGTTTTCTGAGTGTTTTTAATTTTTTGGATTGGAAAATTTGGAGTCTTCTTATAGTGGGAACTCTAAATTCTTCAGCTCTCTAAGCTATGAGTGACTTCACACTATACTTACTAAATGGGATGGTTTAGCTACAAATTACCAAGTAATTTTAGTCTTGCAAAGGAATAATATTTTATATCTTACAAAGTTCTTCCATGTATTTTATGATAAATGGTTTTAATAAATATTATAAAAGATATTTACATTGCATACAAATTTGTAATTTATCTTGTACAACCAACCAAAACTTTTCTCATCATTTGATTCATCAGTTACTTAAACACTCGATGCATGCAAATCCTTTTTTGGCTTTTTGTCTTTGTTCTCCCTCCTCTACTTTTTGTCCTATGCATCTGGGCCCATTTCCCCAATTTTCTTACATTCTCGTGCACTGCAGCTTTGCTGTGTCAGGAAGTCTTTTCTTTTAAGATTATGCATTTTTGGGGTGCTTTCTCCATCTTTTCTTTGAATAACTCCTGGTATATTCTTTAGTTGCTGAAATATTTTGCTGTTGTTTTCTTTTCTTTATGTTCATTCTTTATTTCGTGTATAGCTATTAACACCCCTCTGAGAAAGGCAAGGTGGGTATTGTTACCTATTTACAGATGAAGCATCTAAGGCTCAGAAAAATTAAAAGCCTACTCAAAATTAACTTATGATAGAATAAGCATGAAAGTTCAGTTTTCTTAAAATATTCATTTTCTTGCCACAGAAAGTGCCAAAGCTATTTTGTTCTTTGCCAGAACTTCATTCATTCATTCACATATGCATTCCTGTTTTTTTTTTTGAGATAGCGTCTGTTACCTTCTGTGGAGCGCTGTGGCATCGTTGTTCACAGCAACCTCAAACCCTAGGTGCCCATCACAATGCCTGGCTGTTTTTTAGAGATGGCATTTCACTCTTGTTCAATCTAGTCTTGAACTCGTGAGCTCAAGCAATCCACTTGCCTCGGCCTCCCAGGGTGCTAGGATTACAGGTGTGAGCCATCATGCCTGGCCTATATACACATTGTGTATTTATTCAATAGAAATTATTGAATATTTACCATTTTCCAGGTATTTTCAAGGCTCTGTGACAATAGCAACAGACAAGATAAATGTATTCCCTTCTGCAGGTGCATACAGTGGGTGAAAATGTACACTACAATGTACTGAGCATCATGTGTGTTTATTATTATACCCAAGGGTCTTTGTAAGGTGTTATCACCTCCACTGTGCATGTAAAGAAACGGAGGCACAGAAAGATTAATACAGTCTCAGTGTGTCGTATGATATCAATGATGAGGTCCTTAGCAAGGCTGACACTGAGGCAACGTACCCACAGCTTCAAAGAACCACTGGTGCAAGGTGCTAGAGCTAATACGCATTATGGAGAGTTGGCTGGAAAAGGGGTAGGGACATCCGATGACATAGTGCTGTTGAACCTTTGTAAGTTAATGCTACTTATGGTGCAGAATAACGCTCTGCCCATCAGGGCACATGGGTGTACTGACTCGTCAGCTGAGACACAGGTCAGCCTTTTACTTTTCACTAATGACTCTTTAAGTCACTTAAATCCAACTTTTCAGCTGGTATAACTATTTTCAAATGTTAGGAAAGGCAAGTGTATCCCCCTGACATTTTGGTTAGGGAGAATCTGAAAGCTGAGATTTGAGTAATTGCCCAGGAAGGAGCCCAGAGAACCCCCTTTTACAATGAAAACCCAGGCAGTAGAAGTTCTGAGTTAGGGAAAATCACATCAGGGATGTGATTACAATAGTGTGATTACAATGTGATTATAACAGTGATCACTATTGTGCTTAGAATAGTGAGCCTGACAACTTAGCAAAAGCTTGTTTTTTATTCTTCATAAAATTTCACAACAAAAGAGTAATTATACTTATTCGCCATTATTCTCAGAAGAGCAGCTCACCCCGTTAAACCCCTGGCCTCTACGAGGCCGGTGCTGGCATTAATGAGCCGATTGGAGAGACTGAGACTGAAGGGGCGGGATGCTTGTGATGGGACGGAATCAAGATGAGATTGGGCTCCGGATTCCACATGGTGCTGGGGAACGAGCCTCTCTAAGAGCAGGTCTTGCCAACCACACCTAATATGCTTTAAGCAAGATAGTTTCTGACACAACCACACACTAAATATTTAAAAAGACAAGCCACAAAATGTGCCAATTTGAAGGAGATATTGCATTCATGAATACTAAAAAGAGGACAAAAAGTTGTTAAATATACATATAAGATAATCCACCCTGATGTAATTTATATTAAAACTTATGCACCTTTTTTTTTGAGACAGAGTTTCACTTTGTCACTCTGGGTATAATGCTATGGTGTCATACAGCAATGTCAAACTCTTGAGCTCAACCAATTTGCCCCTCTGCCTCTCAAAATGGGGATTACAGGAGTGAGCCATAGTGCCCAGCCTGAAAAATTTTTCTAGAAAAATTAGAGCATGAGGTTTATAGTTCTATTAGGATGAGAAAATAGTAAATTCTAAGCACAGCCATGGGAGAGAGCAGGATGTATCTCAACGTGGTTTGGACACGGCTGGATGCGAGTGGGCTGAGAGGAGCCCTGGGAATGTCCAGGTTTCTGGCTTGGTCACTGTCACTGATGGTGGCTATATTCACCCAGAGGGGCAGAAGCGTCAGTGCTTCTAATTTATAATCTGACAGAAGGTGACGAGCTTTCCAGTGCATCTTATGGGATGATTTAGAAATTGATTAATTAAATGAAAAGGCAGGAAAGAGCTTTAAAAATGTTAAAGCCTGAATCAAATTATAGTTACAGCTATTATTGTAAGGTGGTGATTCTCTGAGTCCCCCCCCCATCAGAATCCCACGTGAGATTTCTGGGAATGCAAATGTGCCCCAGATCTACTGAATCGGCAACGCTGGGTTTGGGCTCCGTGATCAGCATTTTAGGAAGTTGTCCAGGAGATTCTGGTTCATGGAAGTTTGTGACACTGGAAGGGGAAGGTTTCCATGATTAGTTGTGGGAGAATTTAGGTGTGGAGTGGTATGATGCAGCCCCAGCTCTGCCCTGCCCTTGAGGAGGGTGGGAAACATGTTCCTTCTGCTCTCAGGCCTGTTGGTTCCTCCTCATCCACAGGTTCCTTTTCCTCACATTTTGCAGTTGAAGATGTGGATCAAGAGGAGCTACAGAAATACTTGTGTCTAATACCAAAATCTAGTAATGTCCGCAAAGGGGGAGCTCTGCTTTGTTAACTAGTTTAATTAAAGGCAAGAAAATTCAACTTTAGGTGGAAGCTTTGAACTCTTGACGAGTAAGAAATGCACAAGGTGATTACATGGAGGTTCCTTTAGAAATGTTCTTGCCCTTGACATTGAAAATTTAAGTGCAATGTCCTTGGTGAGTGTCATTTGGGAAAAAGAAATGACTTTTTCTGCTGCTTATCGAAAGAAGTTATTAGAAAGCAAATATTAAACCATGTTAAAAAGCATATTTGAATTTCCAGATTGTTGTCAGTTAAAGCTGGTCAACATAACTTTTGGCTACATCTTAATGGAATATAAATCTCTTATTAGGATGAGAACTGGTATAATAGTTTCTAGTGACTTTTGAAAAGTTATAGTCGTAGAAGATATTTGTATCTCAGCCACTTAAAATAATCATTTCTTGCCTCAAAGCATTTTGTAAGTAGATTTTGTAAATTTGAAGAAATACTACAGTACATTGTGTTCCATCAGCTAGAGGGAATCGTTATGTACAAAGAAGGGAAGAATTTGAGAGACTGGTTCTAAATTTCTGTTCTTAAAACATAGTTTAGAAACATCATCTTTTGGGGGGATACTTTAACAGTTCCACTTGGAGCTATTTCAAACTCAAATGTCTAAGTATCACTTATCTCCAAGTGATCTTCAAAAGGCACTTGTGCTGCCTGGCATGCATTAGACACCTGATTAATTTCATTTCTTGGTATTGACAATTGTACTTAAAATATGGTATTTATCCTGCTATAATTTTACAGAAGATTTTAAAGAATTATTAAGGGAAGTAAATTATATTAAAAAAATCATCACCTAATCATATATTAAAATTAAGTCATAAAAATATTTGGCTCTACAGGACATATTCTAGTATGAATCATATATTAAAATTAAGTCATAAAAATATTTGGCTCTACAGGACATATTGTCACGGTGGGTGGGAGAATTTACAGCATCTTGAAGACTGAATGCAGAGGGAATTTGAACAGTAAGAAGGATATTTGAATAATTCAGGCAACAGATTGTTATTTACTATCTGAATAAAGAAAATATGTTCCAACTCTCTGTACCTGCAATGAATAATGTCCAAATGATGACTACCTTTCTAAGCAAATTGCCTCTTTCTACATTGAACTTAACATGTTAACTATGGTTTTGAGATAAAATGTTACATTGAGGGGGTTCATGTTTTGCATCTCTGACTCTGCACCACCCTTAACACTTTACAGTCCTGAGTGTCACCAAAGGATAGACGGGAGCCATCTCCGTATTTAAAATCCAGGGACATCACTGTTATTATTAACATCTGTCCATCTTCTATCACCCATCCCTCCATCTATTTCTCTATTCGTCTAGAGCATGTTCCCGGGGCAGAGGAAAACAAGAATATGGATAACAGTTAGTTAACAAACAAATCTATAACAAGGAGATTGAGTGAAATTGTTTCAATTCAAGGACGGCTAAAATGGATCACTGCATCAGGAAGATGTCAGCACTAATTGGAAAGTATCATGAGTGATTATGCTGTTTAGTACTTTATTGAAACTGATAGGTTTGAGTGCACAAAGAAATATTTCCCTGGTGTGCCTGAATCTACCAGTTTCAGTAAAATACTAAGCATCATAATGAACAAGGAATTTGATAGCAGCCTTAGAATTACTTAATACATAAGGAGAGAACCTCCTGCTTTTAATTAAGTACAAGAAATAAAGGGACTGTTTTGAAATACAATGACCTATGTATTTGTGGGTCCCATCATATTAGAAATGGGGTAACTAGATAGGAAGAGCTTTCAGTTGATGGTGTCTGAACAATGTTTAATAATGTTACTGTAAGTGTCACATTGCTTGCTACTGAAAAATGGGACCCCTTATTTGAGCTCTGAGTTGAACCTAGGCCTGTTTAGTAAGTCCTTGCCTTTCCCATTCTGCTCTGTTTCTGGTAGGTAGAAGTATGCTGACCCTTGTAGGCTGCATTTCAAAGGCCTCTATATAGTGTGGTGTATGGCTGAACTTGGCCAATGCAGGGCCCTGGCGGACAAGCACTCCTCTTCCCTCTGTGTATCAAGCAGCTGTTCCAGCAACAAATCTTTCTCTTTTGTAGCCCTGGCTTCCATGGGTGTGCAACCTAGATTTCCAGCTCCTTAGAATCCTGGATTCTAATCATACCAATTCCTCCTTTGTCTTTATAGCTCAAAAAGAGTAAAAGAGCCCTGCTCTTCCTAACCTCTCTTTTCCTTTTGACTTCTGACTCTTTCTACATTTGAGTATCAAGTTCTCTATATTAAATTCCTTGTTTCAAAATCAACACACAAAGACTAGTAGTGTTTCTATACACTAAAACTCTCCAAAGATGAAATCAAGAAAACAATTCTATTTAAATAGCTACATAAAAAATATTTAGGAATAAATTTAACCAAGGAGTTGAAAGACCTATACACTGAAAACTATGGAACATACATGCATGAAAGACATTAAACACACAAAGAAGGGGAAGGACACTCCATGTTTGTGGATTGGAAGAATATTACTAAAATGCTTCTACTATCCAAGGTGATCTACAGATTTAATGCAATCCCTATCAAAATCCCAATGTCATTTTTTTCATAGAAATAGAATAGAAAAAGAACTTTTTTTAAGAACTCTTAAACTTTGTATGAAGCCACAAAATACTCCAAATAGCCAAAGCAATCTTAAGCAAAAAGAATAAAGCTGTAGGCATCACACTATCTGACTTCAAAGCTGCTACAAAGCGATAGTAATCGAAACAGCATGGTACTGCCATAAAAGCACATACACAGAACAAATGAACAAATTGCTCAGCCAGCATCAGCTGAGAGCTCTTCCTATCTAGTCACCCCATTTCCAATATGATGGGACCCACAAATGCACAGGTTGTTGTACTTCAAAATTGTCCCTGGAAAAATTCCTATAGAATTGGAGGCAAGGCCACCGAAGGCTGAAGATAACTTACTGCAGGTCATGCATTTGGGAAGAAAATTCAAAACTGGGAAAACGGCCTTAGAAAAGAATGATGCTTGTAATGTAACTTGTCCTCGTCAAGCAAAGTAGTTATCGATAATGAAGGCTAAAAGATTCCATTATAGGGATATTGCTATAAATGGCAGAGAATGCTGAATTGGATCTCTTGGCCAGTCAGTATTTCATGTTAATAATGAGGAGGTACAATGAGACTCCCCAAGGGAGAAATGAACTGAGAAATATATTAGTTGGTGCCCGAAGGCTGCAAAGTTAAAAACAGATACAAATAAAGCAAGCAGACTAACCAATGAAACTTGAGATGATTTGAACATACCAGAGAGTTTCACACCATTCATTTATAATGAAAAAAATGGACAAAATTGATCCACATATGATTATTTTAATGTATAATTAAATCACAGGAAAGTTTTCTCACAGTCATTTATTTTCTTTTGCTTTTAGCCTGGAATTAAGGACTCTCACAGAGGGGCTGTGCCAAGCAGCAGGTTCCATTTCTTCACTGAGTCTAAAGGCAGCCAACCCAGGTATCATAGTACTAGTTTTCTGATTTTCTTTGGTGATGCCTAAATTCTCCTTTGTTTGAGTAAGAAAAAGACCTCATTGGGAGGGACATTTAGTGAAAAGATTCACCTGGGCTGAAATTCAGCCGGGGCTTCCAGTGAGTCTTTACCCTTTGCCATTCCCTGGGAGGAGAGGGAGGATCTTTCGACTTTTAGTCAGATGCTGTAAGTCTTGTTGCTTAAGTGTTTTTAGTCTCATGTTCATGGGAAGCCACTCAAAATGTTTAGCCTGAGAGCAATGTAGGAATCACAAGCAAAACTGAAGGGGCACTGACCCCCCAACCAAAGCAAAGTGACATGGCCTCAGGTGCTCCCCGAGATGGAAAAACTTCTTTCTCTGTTGACATGTCCTAGCAAGAACATTCAGTTAGGAGTATCAAAGAGGAAGTTACCCGAAGGGCTTCGCAGGGTTGAAGCTGGGGGTTGGGCACTTGCAGAGGTTGTGGAAAGAGGTGCTCTGTCATTTTCTTTTTTGTATTTATGGCCAAGCTTTAAGTTTTAGGGAACTAACAGATAGCTAGACATTTTTGTGGTTAGACTTACAGCCTGATGTTGCTGTAAATAAAGTATGTTTTATTTAAATTAACTATATATGTATCCAGCAGCTTTTGTGCTGAACAAAGAATTTTCATGGTAGCTTCTGCTGTTTTTTCAACATTATTCATTCCTTTTTCTATTTCTATACTTTTATTTGATCAGTGTGTATAAAAACAATAAACATAGACTGTGGCTGAGTGCCCGAGCGAGCCTCAGTCACTGAGTGCCTGAGCGAGCCTCAGTCTTCCTTTCAATCAATCATTCTGTGTGCAGAACTGCCTCTGTGTCTCTGAAACAGTTAAGCTCCATCATTGACTACACAAAACTTATAGGAAGGTCAGAAGATTATAGGTACGTTGCACTGTAGCAAACCGGCTTTGGCCAACATAAAAGATGAGCTTGCTTCTTCTAATTAGGTCTGTTTTTCTCCTTTCCTGGAGCTAGTAGGCCCTGTCCTAATCCAGGTCCTTGATGAAATGCTGCTATTTTAAATCAGTTCTTCCAGGAAAGTGCCCAAGTAGCAACCCCAGCTTCTCTTCCAGGAAGCCTCTGTCCTAAGCATTGATGTATCCCCCTGTCTGGGCATCCTGCTTAAGTACTATTCACTACTGGTCTATTTCCAAGGTCTTTGACTCGTCTTTGTCTGCCCTCCACATCCTATGATTGAAACAAATGTTGCTCACCTTAAAAAGGCCCTTTTGGCTACCTCAGTTTTGTTCTTTCTGTCTCACTTTCCTTGCTCTGGCCTTTATCCTCCTCCATGCCACTCCATTCTCTCAGCGGTAGCATTTCTTGCATTGTTTTATGAATACTGTGTATCATGTACAACCACCTCTTTCTAAATTTAACATTCATGTTTTGTACTTAAAACAAAAAGGGATGCATGTAATTTGCTTCGTACCTTTGAGACAATTTGGCTTTCAAAATAAAAAAAATTTACTGAAAGATCATTCAAGAATGTCATAGATACACAGTCTGATGAACATTATTGCAAAGTCTCATTCAAAGCTGCCAAATCAATGGGAAATTTGCCATCCCAAATGAAGAATGAAGATTGGTTTCAGGATCCAAAGAGATACATTTTCTTATACATATGCACATATTGTGTTCTACCACACACACAAATCAGGTAACTAAGTGAGGAGACAGGATATTAATTAGCTTGATTGTAGTAATCAGTTTGCTATGTATATTAATACATTATGTTGTTTATCTTAAATAAACATAATTTTTATAACCCCCTAAAACAATAGACGTGTGCTCCTTCAAAAAAACAACAAACATAAATGCAAATAGGCATATTCATTTACTTCCATTTACCTCTCTTTAATTTGTTCCATCCCTATCAATGAAGTTTGGCAAGTTTTGGAAATGCTAACTTTGGATGATATGTTATAAGCATATTAAAAAATTCTGTGGATTAGCACACAGCTCTTGCTATAACAAATGATTTGGAAAAGACTGTACTTAATCTGATAGTACAGAGAACTTGCCAACTACCAATGGAGAATTGTTATTATTCTATCTCATTCTTGCTAAGGAAGAAAATTAGAGGAAGAAGAAACTAAAAATGGTCTTATCTATTGGTTAACTCAGTGGCCAAAATTTGTTAAATTTTCTCTGAGATAAATGAGATCCATTTAAAGACAAACATATCATTTCCTGACTTTTCTATATTTAAGGTCAGATATGACCTGTTACTTTGATAAGTGCATGACAATTCCAGAAGGTTGCTTAGTTGCCCTTTCTAAAAACCGACAACTGCATGCAATTTACAATCTTCTGACACATTTACAAATGCAATTTCACTTAAAAAAAAGAAAACCTGAAGGGAACGATTCATGGGAGTTTGTATCCATGCCTCCCACTCCATTTATAAATGCTCTAGTTAGTTGTATCTTAGGACTGCAAAGATGTCACTT
Source organism: Arctocebus calabarensis (assembly GCA_963573935.1). NCBI lineage: Eukaryota > Metazoa > Chordata > Mammalia > Primates > Lorisidae > Arctocebus > Arctocebus calabarensis. The sequence goes on from CAUYON010033761.1 coordinate 16,608, forward strand.
TCCCTCAATGCAAGAGCTGCTTCTTTGATTAAAATGCTGATTATATGTGACCAAACAGTTAAAGAAGGAAATCAAGTATCCGAACAGAGAAAGAAGAGGTCAAACTGTGCTCTTTGCTGATATGATCTTATATCTAGAAAATCTTACAAATTCAACCTCCTGGAATTGATAAATAACTTCAACAAAGTCTCAGACTATAAAATAAATGTACACAGAGCAGTATCTTTCATATACTAAAATTAGTCAAGCTAAGAATCAAATCAATTTTGCAATATATTTCATAGTAGCAACAAAGAAAATAAAATAACTAGGAATATACTTAACAAAAGAGGTGAAAGACTTTTATAGAGAGAACTATGAAACACCGAGGAAAGAAATTCCAGAAGATATAAACAGATGGAAAAATACACCACGCTCATGGATTGGCAGAATCAACATCGTTACAATGGCTATACTACACAAAGTGATTTGTAGATTCAATGTCATCCCCACAAAAGTACCAATGCCATTTTTCACAGATCTAAAAAAACCAATTCTATGCTTTGTGTGGAATCCAAAGAGATCCCAAATAGTGAATGCAGCCTTATGTAATAAGAACAAAGTGGAAGGCATCACTTTACCAGACATCAAGCTATACTATAAGGCTATAGTAAACAAAACAGCATGGTACTGGCACAAAAACAGAGACATAGGCCTATAGATCAGATCAGAGAATCCAGAGATGAAATCATCCTCATATTTCCATCTGCTTTTTGACAATGCAGATAACAGCATACACAGGGGAAAAGAATCCCTGCTCAAAAAATGGTTCTGGGAGAACTGGATGCCACATAGAAAAGACTGAAACAGGATCCACACCTCTCACCACTCACAAAAAGTAACTCATGATGATAGTATAACAATTCTGGGTGAAAATGTTGATAAACTCTTACAGATACAGGCCTAGGGAAAGAATTTATGAAGATCCCCAAAGCAATCACAACAACAACAAAAAATAAACAAAATAACAACAACAAAAAAAACAAATTGGACCCAATCAAATTGAAAGCTTTCTGCCCAGCCAAAGACAAAATCAATAGAGTAAAAAAACCTACAGAGTGGGACAAAATGTTCACATGCTATGCATCTGATAAAGGACTGATAACCAGAATCTATAAGGAATTCAAATCAGCAAGAAAAAAAATCAAACAACCTCATTAAAAAGTGGGCACAAGACATGAATGGAAACTTTTCAGTGAAGATAGTCTAATGGCCAACAAACACATGAAAAACTACTCAACATCTCTACTTATGAGGGAAATGCAAATCAACATCCCAGTGAGATATCATCACCTAACTCCAGTGAGCTATCACCTAACCCCAGTGAGAATGGCTCTTATCAAAAAGTTTCTAAATAACAAGTGTTAGCATGGAAGCAGAGAGAAAGAAACATTTAAACACTGTTGGTGGAACTGAAAACTAGTACAACCTCTATGGAAAGTACTATGGAGATACCTCAAGGAATTAGAAGTAGACTTAACCTTTGATCCAGCAATCCTACTACTAGGTATTTACTCAATGGAAAAAAAAGACATTTAATAAAAGACACTTGTATTTGAATGTCTAAAGCAGCACAATTCACTAAGATGTGGGAACAACCCAAGTGCCCATCAATACTTGAATGCATTAATGCGGTGTATGTATACCATGGAGTATGAGTCAGCCATAAAAATGGTGACCTAGTATCTTTTGTAACAACTGGATGGAGTGGGAGACCAGTCTTCTAAGTGAAGTATCACAAGAATGGAGAAACAAATGCCACATTTACTCAATACTATATTGGAACTGGTTGATCAATGCTTGTGTGTGCTCATGGAAGCAAAATTCAGTGGAATCAAGTAGGTGGGAGGAGGAAGGAGGGGTTGGGCTCCCTCATGGGTACAGTGCACAGATATTCTGGGTGAAGGCACACTTATAACTTTGATCTGAAATGTGTAAAAGCAAATTACATACCCAAAACATGTGTACCTGTGTAAAATTGTGAAATTAAAAAAAAATGGTGAACTATTAAATTGCTGATCATATTGTCTACCTGTACTATGCAATTCTCCATTACCAACCAAGGCGACATTCCTTCCTTACAGTCTCATGTGAGCTTGTCTGCTCTTGGTTATGCTCTGGCCTCAACTCATTTGCATGATGAGTGCCACCTACTCTTTGTAAAAATGCATAAAGGAGGGGCAGAACCACTTGCCTTCTCACTCTGATTCTGTTAATATCCATGTGGATTAAGATAAGGAAACTTCTGGCAGAAATTTTTATAGCTATAAATACACCACGTTTCAGTGACTTGAGGAGTGATAGGTGAAGGGATGGAAAACTATGGAACCACCTTGACCACCTAACCTACACCAGCCCTCTGCCTGTCTCTCCAACTTTCCTCTGGAGGACTTTCTCTCTGTTCTCATCCCACTGTTGAGTGCATATTTCCTTTCTTCTATAATGAATTTCTTTTAATCTTATAAATACTTACTACCTATCACCACTAACTGGGCAAGCACACTTCTTCCATTGTGATCAAGGAGTCCCAAGAGGCAAACCCACTTTTCCTTTGCAGCAGCAGAATTGTTCATTATTATTTTTTTTATTTTATTGTCTTTATTATCAAATCATAGCTGTGTACAAATAGTGCAATCAAGGGATACAATGTGCTAGTTTCATATACAATCTTAACTATTTTCATCAAACTGATTAACATAGCCTTCCTGGCATTTTCTCAGTTATTATATGAAGACATTTGTATCCTGCACTTAGTAAGGTTCGCCTGTACCCTTCTAAGATGCACCGTAGGTGTGGCCCCACCAATTACACTCCCTCCACCCCAACCTCCCCCCTTCCCTCCCTACCCTTGCCCCTTTCCCCATATTCTTGTGTTATAGTTGGGTTATACCCTTCATACGACAGCTATAAATTAGCTTCATAGTAGGGCAGAGTACATTGGATACTTTTTCTTCTATTCTTGAGATACTTTGCTAAGAAGAATATGTTCCAGCTCCATCCAAGTAAACATGAAAGAGGTAAAGTCTCCATCTTTCTTTAAGGCTGCATAATATTCCATGGAATACATATACCACAATTTATTAACCCATTTGTGGATCGATGGGCACTTGGGCTTCTTCCATGACTTAGCAATTATGAATTGGCTACAATAAACATTCTGGGACAAATATCTTTGTTATAATGTGATTTTTGGTCTTCTGGATATATACCTAGTAGAGGAATTATAGGGTGGAATGGCAGGTCTATTTTTAGATCCCTAAGTGTTCTCCAAACATCTTTCCAAAAGGAAGTTTGCATTCCCACCAGCAATGAAGTGTTCCCTTTTCTCCACATGCATGCCAACATCTCTATTCCAGAACATTTTCATCAGCCCTAAAAGAAGGCCTGTCTCTAATCAGCAGTCACTCCAGATTTTCCCCTCCCCCAACTCCTGGCAACCACTCACATACTCTCTGTCTCTACAGATTTGCCCATCCTGGACATTTCATGTGAACGGACTCAGACGGCAGGTGGTCCTTGGTGTCTGCATGATGTTTTCAAGGTCCATCCATGTTGTAGCAGGTATCAGTGCTTTGTTCCTTTTCATTGCCGAATAATATTCCATTGTATGGAGCTACCTCATTTTGTTTGCCCATTCATAGACTGAGGGTACTTCTCCACTTTTGGCTCTCATGTGTTATTTTATTCAATCCTCTCAACCTTTCCTGTAGGACAGAGTGGGAACCGTCTTTGCCATCACAGAGATGGGAACTGAGGCTCAGGGAAGTGAAGTGACCTCCCTGAGTAAGGTCACTTAGCTGGCGAGACACATACTGGGGATCAAGGTCAATGCTCCTAATCTCAAGCTCCGTCAATATCTCAGGGTGAGAGAAGGACCTGGCATTTTGCATTCATGGGAGAATCTGATGGAATATTACAGATCATTTCAGCTCGGCCTTGCGGGCAGAGGAATGAATGTAATTAAAGATCATCTTGCTTCCTAACCCCAGCAGGGGAGACAACAGCTGATTCTCAGCAGATCAGTGCCAGCATCTGAGAGGAGACAACAGCTCTTTCTTACTAACTAGAAAAACCCTAGAACAATCATGTCTCAACCCGGGCTTTGCCTGGGGGTTTCTCAGTTGCAGGTGCTCCTCGAATCAGAGCCTCCCTCCCCTCCTCCACGCCTTTGCCCCTTTGAGTTCTCTTGCACTTAGTGAAAGGTAGGGGCAACCACCCTCGTGGTACAGGGCAAAGTCAACAGGAAAGGTAGTGCCACTCAGAGCAAAAGATGAAGATGACCTAGTTGGCAAGAGGGGAATCTCTATACTCTATCAAAGATAGTACCAGAAGTTTCTCTGAGATAACCTTGGCCACTGACAGCAAGTCCCCCTTCCTAGCACAATGAACAAGCAAGTATTGAGCGTGTTCTTTGGCTCGCCATCCGTTCCTTCAAATATTTATGGTGTACCTGCTGTGGGGCAGGCTTAAACATAGCAGAAGAAGGGGTCGGAAGAAGACAAGCAGAGTCCTGCTCTGAAATGTATGCGAACAAAGAAGGAAAAAGGAAATAATGGAGGAAAGAAAGGAGACTGTTGAGAGCATTCATGTGGCACACACCGGCCTAGGCATTAATGACCCAGGTGCATCTTCTGAGTGGAAGGACCAATATTGCAAACAAAAAACAGTGGGAATAGGAGGGAAAGGCTGGGAAAGAACACCCCCAAGGACCCCATAGTTTGTCTTTTACTAGATGTCTGGGGGTCACATTGGGGGTCCCTTCTGCTTCTGAGCATTTGCCTTTTTTTTTTCTTTTTTGCAGTTTTTGGCTGGGGCTGGGTTTGAACCTGCCACCTCCAGCATATGGGGCCTGTGCCCTACTCCTTTGAGCCACAGGTGCCGCCCCTGCTTCTGAGCCTTTGAAACTTCCTCTGGCAGCAGAACCTCCAGGGGTCCGGCTGGCTGCCTCACCAGTGTCAGGTCACAGTGTGGCAGATCTTGCCAAGCAACTGGTATAAAGCAGTGCAGTCTGGTGACAGCCTGTGGCTCTTGCTCCAAGCAGCTAGATTATCCCTGGCAGGAAAAATAAGCCAGCTGTCCCAATGGGCCACACCAACTAGTATAGTCTAGTCACTCTGTCCAAATCACCAATACCACGAGATCGATCTTACCCCCAGCACAGGGCTACCTCGAGTGAGGGCACATGGGAGCCTCAAGATAAAATCATACCGCACACATCTGGACACAAAGCCACTGATTTCCAACTGATTTTATTTTTAAACCAAACCTCTGTCTGCCTCTAGCTATTGGGCCCACTGATGCCGCCACAGAAATACCAGTAGCAGCAGCATCCCAGCCTTCAAGCTTGGAAGTGCCCACCTCACTCTGGTGAAAGGCAAGGTCAAGGGCTACAAGATAAAAATCCACCTGGGCAATGTATACCTGCAAGGAGGCAGAGAGTATTACTGAGAGGGAGGTGTGTAAGCCATTAAGCCCCTGCCTGGCATGTAGAAAGTGCACTTTCCTTCCAGAAGTCCAGAGTGAGGTTTGCTTCCAGCAATGAATCCACCAAACTTCTCGAATCTATTAACACACCCACCTCTTGGTTCTTTTGGGGACCACAGCTACATTTAAGAATGAATGCATTTTACAACTTTGCAGGAAAGACCTCCTTGACATACAACAGAGTTTGCCTTCAGTTCTGCTTTTCACCTTCAATGCCTTCTCATTCAGACACAAAAATATCTGCAGGAGAATCCTGAAGGTCAGGGTCAGGAAGATGAATCAGAAGATTCCAGGCATCACCGCTGTGCTAATGCCTACCTGTTCATCTGGTAAGCAAGTTCCTGTGCTTCTCTTCCAAGTCTCCATTTCCCCATATGTAAGATGAAGAAGTTGGATTAGCTCTGTGGTTCACTTAAGGAAGCCCACCAATTGCTCAGAAAGCATATTAACTAAGATCTCTGGGTGTCGCCCCAGAGAGTCTGATTCAGTAGATCTGGGGCTGGGGCTGGGAAATTTCCTTTTAATTAGTGGTGAATCTGATACAGGAGGACTGAGTACTACACTTTGAGAAACCCTGCGCTCAACTTACGGGACCTTCTTTAAGATTCTGAACATTGAAGGTATTAAGACTCCTTAGCCTGGAAAGAAAAACCTCAAGGAGGGGACGGGAAGGGGCTGACTGGTACGAAGCATTCAGGAAGAATCTTGCATGATGAAAATGGTTGAATGGTGAGATTTCAACAAAGACACCCCAGCATCTCCTCACCTCCATTTCTAACAGCCTGAATCCTTGAGGCATCACAACGGATCCAACAGCACGGCTCCTTTGTCCAGCTGTTTTCATGGTGAAATGCAAGGCCTGGGGCCAATGATCTCAAAGGACCCTTCCTCCCCAATAGTCTGGATTTCAGGTATCCTTTCAACAAACTGATTTTGCACCATGCATATCTTTCTTCAGTTCATCATTGGCTCCCATTTCAAAATAACCAAATTATCACAGGCCTGTGATTATTGCTTTCAAGAAGGAAACAAAGGCTCACAGCTGTGGGCCATGTTGGAACTATCACCTGGGGTATCCAAGGAGCTTTGCTGTGGATTGTAGGCATATTTGTGTGTCTATCTAGGGCTAGCCCTGGTCAGGAGTGGAACTTGTAAAAATCTTAGTGCAGCTGAGACTGTGATGGACACATGGATGGTGATGATCCTTTGATGGGTCTCTGTGGCTTGTTACTCTAAAACTTCCAGCTCATATGACATAAATCTCAAGGTTAAGGCCTTACTAGGCTATTGGGAATCTGTCCTTCTTTGAGGCCACCCTGAACTTTAAACACCTTTTCTATGTTTCAGGAGCTCCTTGTGTTATCATCCTACCTCTTCCCAAATCAGAAACTGGAAATTTACTTAGCCTCCTTTGCACATGGCCTGGGATGCAACAATCAGATTATGTTCAACCTAGACTCTAAGGTAGAATCTCATCACTGGCAGAGACAGGCATGAGGCAGATCCTGGGCAAGGGTTTGGCGGTTCCTCCTGTCCCCAGAGAAGTGACAATAGGTTACAGGTGGCATTTGGTGCCTGGCATCAGGGCTGTACTTGGTGGCAGCAATTGTGCCTTTGCAAAGCAATTCTGCAGCATGATCTGGGCATTGTTCCTGCTGTGTATCTGCCTGGGGCCTGTTTCTCTGACCTCCTGGAGATTCTGTGAGCCCCTGACAGCCTTTGATAAATTATCTGTCTGCTTAAACTTGCCAGAGAGCAATTCTGTTGCCCATACCTAAGTGCCTGGATACAGGTAGGTGATACACTGCATACAGCTGGAGAGAGGAGAACTGATTCTTTGGGCCGGATCTGAAACAACTGAGCTTTCAAACATCCCTGGCCTGGGAGCTCTTCCAGGAAGAGCCAGACATTTATGGAATTGACCTATGGAAAGGGAGGGCTGGGACCACACCAGGTTCAAAGGCTGTGTCTTCTGATGTAACAATGACCTGCCAACGTTATAACCCCTTTGAGCATACTATGCAGAGGACATTGGAGAGAAAACCCAATATTCTTTTTTTCCTCTTTCTTTTTAATCTTCCACTCAATTTGGAGGAAATGAATCAAAATAAACGAACCATGAAGTGTAGGCTGTAGCATGGGGTGGGCTTTTGTTCCCCAACCAGCCAAGGGAATGCAAATGAGCTCAGAGTCGTTCTTCTCATTGTGGACTTGACCCCTTCAACGTCACACACATTAGACAGATTCCACCAGCTTGGGCTTTATAAATACCCCCGGGGGGATGACATGTCTCCCAGAAGAAGAAGAACAACAACAAAAAAAAGACAAAATTCCCAGGCAAGGATGTTCATTTCGAGGCTGTGCAGAAGCTCTAAAGTAATGAAAGGCCAGAAATAATTAGAAAGTGTTTTTGTAATATTCTTGTCTCTGAAAAGAGTAACACAAAGGTGCTCAGAGACTCTCGTTAATGGGAAAATGGAATGTTCTGAAAAGAGCTCCTTTGAATCGGCTCCTCAGCTCTCTCTGGCAACTGCGGATGCACAAATTAAGGGTCTGATTTTCCAATTTTCAAAAAATACAGGGCAAGAAATATCTGGATGGAAATGAGGCTTAGAAAGAAAGGCAGTGAATTAAAAAGACATCTTAGATACTTAAGTCTCTGTTATTTAGAGAGATTCCTTCCCTAGCAACATGAAATTAGGATTTTATTTATTTATTTATTTATTTAGTTTAAAAAGGATGAGCTCTTTGCCCACGGGGGAATACTTTACTGCTCTTCTCTGTATGTCTGAAAGGCAAATAACAAAAAGGTGGTGGGAGTATCTGATAGCCTTGACCATGAACAGATCAGGGATTGTTGCCCAGGGAGGCGGTGCGAAGCAAGTCTTTAAGACAGGGTGTCCATAAAGTTCATGATTAAAATTGCACATGGACTTTATGGACATCTTGTACATGTTCTATGAATGGGGTCATGTAAAAATGACTACATGCAGCCAGCGCTAGCCTCCTTTCTGTTTCTCTCCAGACTCTGACACCCACGCATTCACATACTATTTTTTTTTGTGTGTGTGTGTGTGT
>CAUYON010033764.1:0-23562 GCA_963573935.1 Arctocebus calabarensis
CGCTGTCTCCCTGTGTCCCCAAAGGGAAGTTTCTGGGCAGATCCCGCCTGGCAGAGATGCCTGAAGTCCTCTCTCCCCAGTCTCACTGTGCCCAGCCGCAAGGAAGCTGTTACTCGTCCGCCATCTTGCTCCGCCCCTAAATCAAGATGGAGTTAGTTTTAATAAAATGGAGTCAGCTATTCATCTTGAAATTCTTAGCTTAGCCCAGAGTCTGGCACACAGTAGGTGCTCAGAAAGAAAACATGGAACGCATGAACATGACAAGAGTTACACGATCCTGCCTGAGGATGGTTGGGAAGTTTTGGGGATGTCTTTTAAGTAGGTACGTTTAACCTGAGATTTAAAGAAGGAATCCCACATGTATAAGAAAAGGGGAATAAGGTGGGTATTCTGGGCAGAGAGATCAGCTTATCTTTAGGGAGTCAAGGGAGGGGAGCCTGGGAAGCCCACTGGGGCTCAGGTCAGAAGACTTAGCAGATACATGCACATTTGAATGCTTGTTTGAAAGAGGTTTGGGATGTGGGACAATTCTTTTTGTAGTGACTGCCTTACACATCACAGATCACCTTGAGTCCCCAGCCTCATGCTAAATATCGATTATGACAAGCAGAAATGCCCCCCCTATGTTCACAAAGCCCCTAATGAGTGGCACCTCCTGGAATACCCCTTGCCCCCTTCCTGGGCTGGTGGATGAGACCGCAGTCCCAGGGCAGGCTGTGGTCCCAGTGTGGGCTCCAGCAGTGAAGTCTAGACCAGCAATGTGGATGGGAAGGGCTTCGTTTTCTCCGGAACCTAAGACTCAGGCAAACCACCTGGAATTGAGCACTGAAACTCCTCCTCCTGTGTGCCAGCGTGGCGCTGTGGAGACCGTGATGTCCGTGGTCTCAGGCACCTGGCCCCATGCTCTGCCGGCCACGTGATCCCTGATGATCCCCTGTGGTTGGGGTGAGAGGCCATTCCTGAGCTGTGTGCTGTCCCGGAAGAGCAACTCCTCTGACTCTCCATGAACCTTAGTTGTCATGAATTAAACACAGCAGCACTACTTACAACAGACGACACATGGAAGCAACCCCGACATCCACCCCGGGTGAATGGACAACAAAATCTGGTGTATACATACGGTGAAATAGAACTTCCCTTCAGCAGGAAGGAAATTCTGACACCCTCTACAACATGGACGAACCTTGAAAACGTGCTAAGTGAAACAAGCCAGTCCCAGAACCACAAATAGTATGTGATTCTACTTATATGAGGTCCTCAATGAAGTCACCAAACTCACAGAGACTGAAAGGGCTGCAGGGAGCCGGTGGGAGGAGCTCACGTTTCCTGGGTACAGAACATCAGTTCGGGGTGATGAAGAAGGCCTGGGGATGGATGGGGAGGTGGCCGCACTACAGCATGAATGTACTTAATGCCGCTGACCTGCCCACTTCCAGATGGGTAAGATGATAAATTTTAGGTTGTGAGTATTTTATCACAATTAAAAATAAAATGATTGAAGGCTCAAATGCAGAAACCCCGACTGAAGTCTTGGCTTGGCTATTCACCAAGGTGTGCAGTAAATCTCAAACACGTTGACCCCTCTAAGTCTCAGTTTCCCTTCTATGATGCAGGGATGGTGGCTGTACTCTCCTGGTGGTGGCATTGTGGGGATCCCTTGTTTAGACCTGTGGCTAACCCTCAGGCACAGCGACAGCCTGGCCCTTTGGCAGGGCTCAGGAAGTGTGGTCACTTGTGTTTACAGGTTTCACACAGTCACTGTCCCTGGAAGCCGTTGCTTTCCCCTCAGATGCTCCCACAGAAGCATTTGGGGCACTTGGCTTAACGGCAAGGTTACAGGTCACACTGATAATGAGTGACCCGGAGACCCAAGACCTTCCTGGGTCTTCCTGGCTGGGCAGCACTGTCTCCTCCGCCCGGAACCAGCACCCCAGGGTACTCCACACTTGACCCCCAGTCTTCAAGTTAGAGCTGCCACTCTTCCCATGCAGGCTCCTAGAGAGATTTGATCCTTGTTGTCAACAGCAATCATAGTGTGTTTTCTTTTGTTTTCATTAAATAACAATTTGATTGGAGAGGGCTTCCTGGAGCAGTAATCAGGGACTGGCTGGAGTTGCTAACACTGGAGGGAAGGCCAAGGGCACTTCACCCAGCTAGTCATTAAGGGCCAGAAAATGTTAGACCTGGAGAGTATTCACTGTGGGAACAAACCCTGAACTTGGTAGGGAGAAAAAAAGGAAAAAAACCAGAGCGATTTCTTTTTAGGCAATGAAAAGTTTTAAAAGGGAGTGGCTGGTTGCCAGAGACACCACCCTGGCTCTGGGCCTCTGTCCCCACAAGTGCCATGATTACAGTCAGTTTTCACAGGGACATGTGTCCATCCCACCTATCCATGATGAGTATCTGCAGCTCCAGGCTGCTGCAGAAATCCCTAAGCCTTCGCCATGTCACCTAATGTCCTTGGCAAGTGTTTCTAATTGCACATTTCTTGCTGCCCGTTCCAGGTCAAGTCTTCCTGTACACAATGTAAGAATTGCGTAAAACCACAAAACGGGGTGAGTGGACTCTGGAGGCATCCGAAGTGCTATGTAGTTGTTTTAACTTGGTAGTGGGTGTAATGGGGCATCCTTTGCATGAAGAAAAACAACTTGAAAGGAATAGCGTGAGTCTCATTCTGGATAATTGTCTGCAGAGGTCAGAGGCCATTTCAGCAAGATGTCTACATAATAACAGCATTTCTGACTCTGTCATGTACTGTTTATTTTAACGATCATAGGAACTTCCTGGAAGTTTAGTTTCCTGGAGGTGAAAACATTGTTACCTTAATACTCTCTTAATTGAGGAAATTCTCCAAGAGGCAAGGCAACTTCACCAGCTGTTCACAAAGAGAACTCTGAAGCCAAGTCAAATCTATGTCCAAATGTTACTGTTTCAATGTTTGTGTGTGTGTGTGTGTGTGTGTGTGTGTTTTAAGAGTTGAGTAAATTGAAGGACTCTTTTGCTCTTGAAAAAGTGGAAAAAATGATTTTATAAAAGGATGACTTTGGGGCCCGGTGCAGTTCTTCAAACCTATAATCCTAGTACCTTGGGAGGCCAAGGCAGGAGGATTGCTTGAGGGTAGGAGGTTGAGACCAGCCCAAGCAACATAGGAAGACCTCATGTCTACAAAAAAATAGAAAAATTAGCCAGGCGTGGTGGTGCATGCCTATAATCTCAGCTACTTGGGAGGCTCAGGCAGGAGGATAGATTGAGCCCAGGAGTTTGAGGTTGCAGTGCGTTATGATCAGTGCAAGATCTTGTCTCCAAAATAGATCGATAGATAGATAGGTAGATAGATAGATAGATAAAATAAAAGGATGGGTTTTGACTTGGTGCTGATGTAAGACTTATCTTGAGGTTATGTTCAGTGAAATACACCAGTAACAAAAAGATACGTACGGTATGATTCCACTTAGATGAGGTACTTAGAGTCAAAATCACAGAGACAGAGGTAGAAAAGTGATTGCCAGGGGCCAGGAAGAAAAGGAAATGGGAGGAGGCATTTCATGGGTACCGCGTCTCAGTTCTACAATATTGAAGAGTTCTGGAGCTGGATGGTGGTGATGGTTGCACAGCAACATGAATGTACTTGATGTCACTGAACTGTACATCTAAATGGTTAAGTTGGTACATTTCATATTATGTGTATTTTACCACAACAAAAAATAAAAAAATTGGAGGGAGAAAAAGAAGAATCTATCCTGATCCCACTCCCTGAGGAACTTAGGCAGGAAGTGGAAGTCACTGCAAGAAATGACATTTGCTCCGAATTTCCTTCTGCCCGCTGGCTCTCCCTTCGCTTAGTCCTACGTGCTGGACATCCCCAGGCCAGTCCGGGACTTCTCTCCGTCTGTACTTGCTTCATAAGTAGTTTATCCAATTACAAGTCTCTGAATTCCAGCTGTGGCAAGAAAGGCCACAGTAACATCTCCCATTCTTGATGCTCTTCTCCCATGAGGTATTCACACTTCTTCCACCAAGAGAAGGGGTCTTGGCTCGGTGCCACATACACTGAGGCTGGTGGGTTCAAACCCGGCCTGGTAAATAACAATGATGACAACCTCAACAAAAAATAGCCAGGTGTTGGGGCGGGCGCCTGTAGTTCCAGCTACTTGGGAGGCTGAGGCAAGAGAATTGCTTAAACTCAAGAATTTGAGGTTGCTGTGAGCTGTGATGCCATAGCACTCTACCCCAGGGGGAGTAAGTGAGAGTCTGTCTCAAAAAAAAAAAGAGAAGGGGTCTTGAATCCGGACAGACTTGTGACTCTCTTGTAGCCAGGAGAATGAGGTAGAAAGCATGCTGGGGGACTTACGAGGCTGTTAGGAAAGACAGAGTGACAAGACTCTGGCCACTCACTTTGAAGCCCAGAGCTGCCCTGTGAGTAGACACACTGCCAGAGGCTGCCATGCTGCAAGGAAGCCCAGTGCACATGCAGCCAGATATAGGTATTCCAGCCAACAGTTCCTGCTGAGCTCCCAGTGAACAACTATGCCCAACAGCCAGATTGGTGAGTGAGGATGCTTCCAGATGATTCCAGCCTCAAGATCTTCCAAACTAAGGTCCCAGAAATTGTGGAGTAGAGACTAAACATTTCTGCTTTGACCCTCCCCTGAATTTCCAGCCCATGAATTGATGGGAAAATGAAATAGCTATTTTAAGCTATTTAAGTTTTGGACTAATTGTTTGTTTGTTTGTTGAGAGAGAGTCTCATTATGTTCCCCAGGCTAGAGTGCCATGGCCTCAACCTAGCTCACAGCAACTTCAGACTCTTGGGTTCAAGAAATCCTCCCACCTCAACCTCCTGAGTAGCTGGGACTACAGGCACTCACCACAGTGGCTGGCTATTTTTTTCTATTTTTAGTAGAGATGGGGTCTTGCTCTTGCTCAAGTTGGTCTTAAACTCACGAGCTCAAGGGATCCCCCTATCTTGGCCTCCCAGAGTGCTAAGGTTAGAAGTGCCAGCCACTATGCCTGGGCTGTGATAAATTTTTAATACAACAATACCATCTGGAGTATTACCTATTTAGTGATGACGCCCAAGTTTATATCTCTAATTAGGCTTCTTCCTTGAGCTCTAGGTTCCCACACTCAGCTGTTTATTTGCATTTCCACTTGCAGGTCTAAAAGGCTTCTCATAGAAAATACCCATATCAAACTGACCTTTCTGGCCCTGCCAAGCTGCCCCTCCCTCAGCCATTCTCATCTGAATAAAGGAGATGGTCACTTACCCAATACCCAATCGTCCAGGCTAGCAGTCTAGACATCCTCAGGAGGTCCTGCCTGTCCCTCTCATCTCCCCGGTCAGCCCATCAGCAAATTCTGTCAGCTCTGTCTTCAAAACATTACTCAAATAGGAGCGTTTCTCGCCTATTCTGTGGGTGAGAATCCACATCATTCCTTTCCTGAACCCTTGCTGCAGCCTCCTATCCACTCTCCCTGCCTCTATTCCTGGTCTGCAGGTCCCTTCCCCCTAGCCAAGTTTCCAGGAGCTACAAACTGTCCAAGATGTAGTTTACAGCGTGAGACCCAAGCCCTCTCCTCACTTACCTGTCTGCTGCTTGGCTGGGGACTGTAACTGGGGCTTTTGGTCAGAACATACACATTTAGCCTCTCCTCGTGGCCTGGAGTTCTTCACAATATGGTGGCTGGGTTCAGAGAAGCACGAGAGTCAGCCTGGAGCCGTCTTGCCTTGTAGGACTCAGCCTCCAACTCACACAGCATCACTTCTACCACAGTCTGTTGGTTGAGGCAGTTACAAAAGTCTACCTGGGCTCGAGGGAGGGAACACAGACCTCACCTGTCAATGAGGCATGCTAAAGTTACATTCTAAGAAGGGTGTGTGGGATGGAACATCTATCGGTGCAGCCATCTTTGGAAAATACCATCTACTACATCATCCAAGATTTAACTGTATGAGAAAGAAAATCTGTACGCCAAAGAAAGTAGCAAAAGCAAAATGTAAATGCAAAAGACAGATTAAAGAAATGTTCTTTTTTTTTTTTTTTTTTTTGCAGTTTTTGGCCGGGGCTGGGTTTGAACCCACCACCTCCAGCATATGGCGCTGGCACCCTACTCCTTTGAGCTACAGGTGCTGCCCAGATTAGAAAAATGTTAACTCCTCTCCGTTAGCCCCTTGCTGAGTCCCTCCTCTGGGCATTATGGGTTGAGTATAAGCATATTTGGCTGGCAGCATCTTTTACAGTAGTACAGGGAGAAATTGTGCTCACTTCCTCTTCTTTCTGAGGTCAGGAAGATGAGACTGTCTCTACCAGCCAGGCTCACTTCAGAGGCCCTTTCCCACAGCCCCTCCCTGGGCCCTCTCACCAGGTACTTACACCTTCTTGGTTAGTTACTCTCTAAGGCCTCAAGGGTGTCAAGTTATATACCTTAAATATAGTATATATAATTTTTTGCATATCAGTGATATTGATAAAGCCTCATAAAAGAAAGCGTATACTGAACTATAAATTTCTCAAGGGATGGGATTTTTTCTTTCTATTTGTTTTTTCATATTATTTTTTTTTAATTATAGAAAGAGGTTTCCACTCTGTTGCCCAGGCTGGTCTTGAACTCTCGGCCTCATTGCAGGGACTTTTTGATTCATCACGATTCTCTCTTCCTGCTCTGGTCTTTTTACCACCCACATGTATTGATTTTTCAATATACACTGGTGGAATTAAGCAGTATCCATCTTATCTATACTGAATGGTTCTGGCACACAGTAGCTGCTAAATGTAAAGGGTTTTGTTTATTTGTTTCTTGTAGAGATAAGGTCTTGCTCAGGTTTCCCAGACTGGAGTGCAGTGGTGCAGTCATAGCTCACTGTAGCCTCAAATTCCTGGGTTCAAGCAATCCTCTTGCCTCCACCTCCCTAGTAGCTCACATTACAGATACGTGTCACTATCCCTAGCTAAGTTTTCAAAACTATTTTTGCAGAAATGGGACCTTGCTCTGTTGCTCAGGCTAGTTTTGAATTCTTGGCCTGAAGCCATCTTCCTTCCTTAGCTTTCCAAAATGTTGGGATTGTAAGACATGAGCTTCCATGCCTGGCCCCAAAGCATGTTTTTAATGAATGGATTGCCACATATTAAATACAAGATGCTTAAGGGAGAAGGAGGAATAACAGCTGCTCCTTGCCTTCCGTTACTATCTGCATTTTGTACAACAATAGAAGAGCTGTTAGGGGCAGTCTGTGCTTATGAGTTATAGGTAACACTCTTCAGGACTTAGAGGACCTTTCATAAGCATGAGCTTGGGGCTCACGATGTAGTCTGCATCTTGGAATATTTCTCGTGGTTTCTGGAGACTTGACTAGGGGGAAGGGACCTGCAGATCAGGAGTGGAGGCAGGGAGACTGGATAGGAGGCTGCAGCAAGGGCCTGTGAGAGATGATGTGGAGTCTCACCCACAGAACAGGTAAGAAATGCTTCTGTTTGGGAAATGTTTTGAAGACAGAGCTGACGGAATATGCTGATAGACTGGGGAGATGGGAGAAAGAGGCAGGCTCAATGACCATGTCTAGGCTTCTAGTCGACTCAGAATAAATGAGAAGACCGACCTTTTCTACAACATAAACATGGAACACTTCTGTGCATCAAAAAACATTGTAAATAACAAGAAGGCAAATGGCAAACTAGGAAAACAATGTGTCAAGCTGTTAACAAATGTTTTAATATTTGAACAAGTCTTTCAAAGCATTCTATAATAGTCATACTCTTATTTGACAATGTGAATGTTACTTTTTTGCATTATTATTATTATTGTTGTTGTTCCATTAAAAAAAAGGAAGTCTTCTTGAGCAGTAAGAAAAAGACTAATACTCCACAAAATTAAAGAAAGGTATGAATAGTCAAAACAACAACAAAAGATTAATAAAATATGAAAAAACCTCATTAGCCATCATAGATAGTCATATCAAAACCACACTGAAATAACATTTTTCTTTTATCAAATTGGCAAAGTAGTTTTTGTTAAGATAAGATACAACATTGGCAACACCAGGGAGACTGAAAATTGATGTTTAAAGTTGCATGTCAAAAACCTTCAAAATGGGCATGTTCTGTGACCTGGCATTTCAACATTCCCAGATTTATGCCCAAAAATTTATTGCTGAGGTCTGCCAAGATTTGTACACAAAGATTCCCATGGGGTGTTGTTTTTAATAGCAGAAATTTGGGATTAATATCATAGCACCACTTTGCAAAGCAACACTCTATAGCCATTTCAAACAAGATATGAAATAATGTTAAATGAAAGTGGAAACATTTGTTATATATTAATTTAAAAAATCGGTTTCTCAAGCAACTGTACAGTGTCATTTTATTTTTCATCATACATATTCTATAAACATAAAAATGCATAGAAGAAGCCTAGAAAGATTAACTCCGAAGTGTGTTTTTTGGTGTTCCACAGTAACATTTTTTTCTATTCAGGAAAAAAATAACATTGTTTCTGGATGGAAGTGGAACACATTATTCTTAGTAAAGCATCGAGAAGCATGAATCCTATGTACTCAATTTTTATATGAGGACAATTAATGACAATGATACAGTGGGGATGGGGGAAGGGGAGAGCAGAGAAAGAAAGAATGAGGGAGGGGTGGGGAAGGAAGAGCAGAGAGAGGGAAGGAGGGAGGGGGGTGGGGTCTTGGTGTGTGCCACACCTTTTGGCTGCAAGACCTGATTGTAAGAGGGACTTTACCTAACAAATGCAATCAGTGTAACCTGGTTTTTTTGTACCCTCAATGAATCCCCAACAATTAAAAATATATATATACCATTGTTTCTTTTCAAAGGCGTAGGAGTTGCCCCCTGAAAACTATACAGATGGGAGTTCTAGCTGTTTCCTTTGAAAACATCTCCAGGCCCCATGAGCTCACATTTACAACTTGTTCCCTCCTGAGAGTAGAAGGCGGGTAGAAGGAATGTTGGTGAAATTCTGTACTTGCAGTTCGTCCATGTAATAAATCTTTAAGACTGTGGGAATAGAGGCCTTGTGTTCCCTCCAACTGGAGAACAGAGGTCTGGTTTGCCGTCCTTCCGTCCACATCATTTGGAAAGACCTGGGAGTGAAAGGCTTCATTAATCTAAATGCCATGCCATTCCCATTGGGAGCATTTCTGTTTCCTGGGCCAGTACTCAGATGGATTCGTTTTATTTTCTGCCATCAACAATAAAGGGATGATGCAATCACTTCTATGCATGGCACGTGGGGTTGGTAGTGGTGCCATTTCTGCAGGAAAGTCAGAATGAGATGGGTGTGAGGAGTTGGACTGTAAGAGGGAACCAAAGTTGACTTATTTTCTCCTTGATTTAGCTCTCAGTTTTATAAGGATACAGAAAAATGTGGAGAAACTTGATGGGAATAGTCTCTAAAACTAAAAATACAATAAAATAAAGCAATAGTTCAATCTCCATGGATCCTTCTGACTCTATTTCCAAATATAATTCTTATATAAAACTTCCCCACTGCACTTTGGGAATCATTAAAGTAAGTGAATATTATTAGGACAGAAAAAAATAAAGAAATTTTTAAATGTCTGCTCAGATGCTTGCATCAAATATTAAACCTTGTCGGTTCACAGTGGCAGATTCTATCTGCCCATAGGCTTTAACAAAGACATTTCCTTCAATTTCCAGGTATAGCCCTCCCCACTTTCATTTTATTATTTGCTAGTGTCAAAAGATCTGGAAATGTTTTTCAATGTGCAAGTGTTTAAGCTGACTTTTTATGAGGTTTCCTTTGGATTCAGAAAACTTTGAATGACATAAATGGGCTCTGTTACAGAGACTTCTAGAAAGCTCATGTGTGCCCACCTCAGAGGTTCCCAGAGATTGACCACTTCCACCTCACACCTCATAAGGTCCAAGACCCATGATAATAAAGTTAAGTGAGGCCACGATTCTCTGTCAGCTGCCTTCAGGCTTGAAACATGGAAGCATCACGGAAAATAATAAATCCAATGATACATATGACTGGTGTCTTCCCTGGACCAGCGGCCACGCCTGTGAGTGGCCAGGGCCTTAGTGGAGTATTACAGCCCTTGACCTCATGAAGTTTGCAGCCAGGGGTGAGAATGGAACCAGGAAAAGGACATCTCTCTGGGTATTTCTTATTTCCCTCCTGGACAAGCTGATGAAAGGCAAAAAATCTTAAACAACCTGTGTGATAAAATGATTTGTTTATTCACCTGAATTTTCTCTAAAAATACTAAAGGGAAGTTTAATAATCTCACAAATTCCTCCAACTCTCTCCTTTGAAATACAGCTCGCACGCGCTACCGCTGCCCCATGAATCTCTCTCCTCCTTCCCCCACAATCTTCCATATTTCCCCCAACCCAGCCTCCTCTAACTTCTCTCTCTCCCTCTTTCCTTTTTCTTGCCCTTGTCCAGTGGGTTTCCTCCCAGTGACTCTCTGTCCTTTCAAGCCCATCTTGGCTCTTCCCATTTCCCTCTCTCCCTTTACCCCCAGCAAAAAAGCCCTTCCAGAACCTTCCAGGCCACATTCTCCTTATTCAGTGTCAGAACCCTGAGGATCATGTCCTAACCCTCATTAGTTAGCTCACTTGACAAATGGGAAACCTGGCCCTGAGAGGGTGAGCAACTTACTCAAGGCTGCACAGCCTGGAAGTAGCAGAACCAGCCCTTAGATTTTCTGAGTCTAAAGCTTGGGCCGTTTCCAAATGCAAGGGAAGGCCCTCAGGGAGGGTTCGGGGGGATGAGGAACAGAATTAGGTCGTGTTTACTGCCACATCCCGCCAGGCCGATCTGCTTTCCGAGGGGACCAGCCATTCTCCCAGGAAGCTTCCTGTAGCGTGTGCCTCAGGAGAACTGTCCAGCAGCACATCATGGAAAAAAGCATTTTTGTTCTCTGAGGTCTGCGCAGGGGCCAGTCACGCTGTTTTCCTGTGAATGGTGCCCTGGAGTTGTATGAGCCCTTTTTGGCTCTGGCCACACTGTTCCTTTATTTCTCATGGTACATTTTTGGAGCCTTAGGAGGAAGGACTGTAGCTTCTGCTCTTGGAAGGTGTCCCAGCCCTGCTGAGGTTGAAAACCTCTATCTGCTCCGGGGTTTTAGCTTCTGGTTCCTTCCAGCAGTTCTCACTGACATTTCAGGTGGGGACAAATAACCTAAGGTTAAAAATCACACTGTGGGCTCAGCGCCTGTAGCTCAAGCAGCTAAGGTGCCAGCCACATACACCAGAGCTGGCAGGTTCAAATCCAGCCCCAGCCTGCCAAACAACAATGACCACTACAACCAAAAATAGCCAGGCGTTGAGGTGCGCTCCTGTAGTCCCAGCTACTTGGGAGGCGGAGGCAAGAGAACCGCTTAAGTCCAGGAGTTGGAGGTTGCTGTGAGTTGTGATGCCACTGCACTCTACCCAGGGGGACAGAGCTTGAGGCTCTGTCATAAAAAAAAAAAAAAAAAAAAGCCACACACACTGTGTTGGGAACCTGTAAGAATCAATTCTTCTGGTAACTGAAAATATTTCAAAGGTTCTGAGAAAAGGGTATCCCAAAATGTAGGAGGTCTGACAATTAGGTTCTGGGACTCATCCTAGAAAAAGTGCTCCGGCTCGGCGCCTGTGGCTCAGCGGGCTAAGGCGCCAGCCATGTACACTTGAGTTGGAGGGTTCGAATCCAGCCTGGACCCGCCAAAACAACAATGACGGCTGCAACCAAAAAATGGCCGGGCGTTGTGGCAGATGCCTATAGTCCCAGCTACTTGGGAGGTGGAGGCAAAAGACTCGCTTGAGCCCAGGAATTGGAGGTTGCTGTGAGCTGTGATGCCACAGCACTCTATCCAGGGTAACAGATTGAGGCTCCGTCTCAAAAAATAAAATAAAATAAAATAAAATAAAGTCAGCTCTAAAAAAAAAAGTGCTCCATCCCTTGTAGCTGAATATCACCATGGTCACCTTCGAAGTGCTCCCCTTGGGAAACTAAGCATGGATGCCAGCACCTCGTCCACCCTTCGAAGCAGTTTGGGAACTCTTTCTGGAATGGTCATCAGAACTGCCATCATATTACCCTTGATGTCTTAAATGTCATCAAAATATCTTCCTTTCAATATTTCCTTTATCTTTGGATAAAGAAAAATGTCACTGGGGGCCAGATCGGGTGAGTAGGGAGCGTGTTCCAATACAGTTGTTTGTTAAGTGGTCCAAAATCCCTCATAGACAGTGCCGTGTGAGCTGGTGCATCATCGTGATGCAAGAGTCACACCTTTCTCATGCCAAGGTTTTCCTGTTTCTCTATTAACGTTTCCTTGGCCTGCTGCGGGCAGCTTCTCACAGTCAGCTGACAATTTTGACATATAATTCAACAAGTTTTTGTAATGTTTTCATCAGTTCTGCTTATTACTGGCCACTCTTTTCATCAGTTACACTTTCTTCCTCCTCAGAAAAACATTTAATCCACTTGTACACTGCCTTTTCTTCATGGCATTATCCCCTTACACTTGGACTAACATGTTCCCAATTTCACTTCCACTCTTGCCAAATTTAACAGGAAATGAAATGTTCATTACAGAACAACTGTGAAACACTGATATACTACGTTCCAAGGTGATCAAAGCTTACTGTGCAACGTACAGTGCTGGCCACATGAGCACACAGTGACAAGTGCAAGAACTTAATTGTCAGAACTCCTGTGTATATATAAATACATAACTATCTTCTTGAGAAATTACTATTATATAAAATTCAAAAAAGGTGGGAATTGACCCATCAGTTCAGAACTTGCTACCCTAAAATATAGCATCTTGGCATTTGAGAAAACAGCGGAAGCAGTAGGCCACTCTCAACTTCCCCTTGCCTCCCCTCCCCCCCAAAAAACTGGTCATAAAATCCTTATTTGAAAGAATATCCTTCTATCTGAAGACACAGGGGCCCGGAGAAGGAACTGAACGAAGAGGCCTTTCTAAGTTTACTTTATTCCTATGAGATCATACCCTTGTGCCCTCCAATCTCTACAACCGTCCACTTTTCATCAGACTAAGCATACAAATGTACAAGTTCATCTATTTTGGGGGGCTTCATTTCTGAAAGCTCCCCAGATCATGTAAAACTTACATTAAATAAATGAGTATGTCTTTTCTCTTGTTAATCTGTCTTTTGTACGTAGGGGCTTTAGTCAGGAACCTAGTGGTGGGTAAGAGAAAGAAATCTTTCCTCCCCTACGGAATCTACGAGGCATTTTGGTGAGCGTGAGAGGAACAAACAGAAAGAAAGGAATCTTTGAGGTCTCTGAAGAAACAGTTCTGGGAGAAGAGGAATCTTCTCTCTTCTTGCCTCTGTCTAGCCAGGGCCTCCCTGATTTAGCTGGGGCTGTCAGAGACAGAATTCCACATGTGCATGGCTATTGACCCACTCCACCCCTGGGGAGCTGGTGGCCGACATGAAGGGTAAGGGTTTTGCACCTGTAGACCAAAGGAACTTTTCAATGTGTGAAACTCCATGTGCTTGGGGCTGCATAAGCATGAACCCCCTAATTCATTTTTAAGACTCATCTTTGATCTGTTTTTAGCATAGTGACCAAACCAGAGATAACTGGGTCACCAGAGCCAGAATGCAAGGGGAGAGAAAAGGAGGCTTTTAGAAACCAGCGCTACTTAAAACTAAGCCCTTTCTTGTGGCTTGCAGGCTGTCATCAGCCAGTAGCTTTCCCGATGGGATTAGGAAGACAGAAGGAAAATGAAGGGAGTTATGGGCTGTCTTCCCCTCCGTTCTGAATCAATAAAAATGACAAACTCACTCCAAGGGTTATGTTTTGAGAACTGAAAATTCTGGAGTGCTGAAAAAATTAGAGCTGGGGGTGAGAATAGAGCTAAGGAGGGAGGGGACATTGAACAGGCTTTTGGCTGATTCTGCTGGTTTCCGGCTTAGACAAGCTGATTAAGGAAAATGGTTTTAAACATTTGGTTTATTGTTAATTACACAATGGTCTATTTGGGCCTGGGGCAGTGACTCACGCCTGTAATCCTAGCACTCTGGGAGGCCAAGGCAGGAGGGTCCTTTGAGCTCAGAAGTTGGGAGACCAGCCTGAGCAAAAGCGAGACCCCGTCTCTATTAAAAATAGAAAAACTAGCCAGGCATGGTGGTGGGCACCTGTAGTTCCAGCTACTCAGGAGGCTGAGGCAAGAGGCAAACTCTTGAGCCAAGAGTTTGAGGTTGCTGTGAGCTATGATGACGTCATGGCACTCTACTCAGGGCGACAGAATTAGACTGTCTTGAAGAAAAAAAGCAAAGCGATCCATTTGATAAAAGCTATTTGTTTATTGAGATTTTTTTAAGTTAAAAGAAATTTAAGCAGTATGTTGGGCTGCAGGGGCATATTTGAAGAGTGTGCCCAACTGTGTGGCTAGTGAGAAACTTAGCACACTGGGATCCAGGTGTGCCTTGCTGGCTGGCCTGGTGCCGCTGCGTAAACAGGTGGGCCACAGACAGCACACTTAGCAAGTGTTTTCCCAACCTGGCCCAGGGACCAGGCCCAGGCTTGTTAGCCTGTTTTCCGCAGTCAGCATAGGAGGCATACCCAAGATGGACTGATGTCACAAGTCAATTACATGTGTGAACACACACACACACTCAAAGTTATTTGCATATATATTCAGAGTTATTTGCATATTTTAAGTTATATAAATTTAACAATATACTGTATTTATAATTATTTTTGTTTGCTTTTGTTTTTATTTTTGAGACAAGGTCTCACTCTGTTGCTCAGGCATGAGTGCAGTGGTATCATCATGGCTCACTTCAGCCTCAAACTCTTAGGGCTCAAGTGATCCTCCTACTTCAGCCTCCCAAGTAGCTGGGACTACTGGCACAAAACCTTACCCAGCCAATTCTTCACTTTTTTTTGTAGAGATGGTGTCTTGCTCTTACTCAGGCTGGTCTTGAACTCTTGAGCTCAAGTTCTTCTTGCTTCTTGGCCTCTCAGGGTGCTAGGATTTCATGTGTGAGCCTTGGCACCCAGCCTCCTACTTTTTTTTTTTAGAATCAATATGTAGGCTTGGCATGGTGCCTCACCATTATAATCCCAGAACTCTGGGAGGCTGAGGTAGGTATATTGCTTGAGTTCAAGCGTTCAAGATGAACCTGAGAAAGATTGAGACCATCATCTCAACTAAAAATAGAAAAAGTAGCCTGGCGTGGTGGTGCATGCCTATAGTGGCAGCTACACTAGAGGCTGAGGCAAGAGGATCGCTTGAGCACATGAGTTTGAGGTTGTTGTGAGCTGTGATGCCATGGCACGCTACCAAGGGTGACAAAGTGAGACTGTCTAAAAAAAAAAGAGATAGAATCAATATGTATGGAAAATGCAAAGATAAGTTGACAGCATATTCTTTAAACACAGCTGAAGAATTTGAAGACATTGAAATAAGATTTTAGAATGAAGCACATTTGCTCTAAACGAGTGAAACTCCATGTGCTTGGGATTTGAATAAGCCTGAACCTCATAATTTATTTCTCACATTTGTCTTTGATCTGCATTTAGCATAATGATCAATCAACAGACGTGCGGGTGACTTCTTAAAGAACTGTTGATGTGAAAGGCACCATGCTAGATTCATTATCTACTTACCAGAACTCTGTGGGGGAAAAAACTCACATTCTTTCTAGGTTAGTGTTCAAAAGAAATCCCTTCATCAATTTGTGTTGGATTTTTAGAGATTTAAAGTCTCTTAAAATGTGGAGCTGCATAAAAATGAAACATCAGATTACAGAGCTATTGCCTTCCTAAACATTCAAGAATCAGGATGTTAACGTGATGTATCTAAACCGTAGTCTTCCTATAAACTGTCTAGAGAACCCTGTTCTCCAGTATTTTCCCTCTAAATGCTTTATAATGAACACCAACAGAATTGACTCTTTTGGTGTCTCCAGTTACTTTTCCCAAGGAAATTATGCTGTTGTTATCAAGTGTCTGTATGTTGTGAAATTGTTACAGCATATGAAAATGCTTTTCATTAAGAGAAATGTGTGCCAGCAAGTATAACAATAACAGCCTCAGACACACACATACACCCCCTTCAAAAATTCAGAATATCCATGCCTGTGTCAACATGATTTCAGATAAGCACAAACCCAAGATTCCAAACACAGTATTGGGAAAGCCAGTAAACAAAGAAAACGTTCAATGTTTGTCCCTATTCACTTACCTCTGGGTGCACTGTATTTTAATGGATTTTCATTATGTAGTCAACCATCATCCCAATTTGTGTCTGCTTTGGCACTTTACAGGGAAATATAGTTTCTAATTTTTAGAATTAAAAAAAATGTTTCCTTAATGATTGGACTATGAATGGCAATAAATTAAGGTATAAAAGATCTATGATACAGTTTTTGAAGGTCACTTTTATTTTATTTCATTTTATTTATTTTTTTGAGACAGAGTCTCACTTTGTCACCCTCGGTAGAGTGCTGTGGCACCATAGCTCACAGTAACCTCCAACTCTTGGGCTTAGGCGATTCTCTTTCCTCAGCCTCCCAAGCAATTGGGACTACAGGCGCCTGCCACGATGCCCGGCTATTTTTTGTTGCAGTTGTCATTATTTTAGTAGGCCTGGGCCAGGTTTGAACCATCAGCCCCTGTGTGGCCGGCGCCCTAACCACTTAGCTACAGGCGCCGAGTCGAAGGTCACTTTTAGAACGAACATAATGACTTACTTCAGGCCTTCATGACTTTTTTTGCAGTCCCAACATTTATATGAATTACACAGCAGGTTTATTTTGATTGAGGTTTGCATCATGACTCACACGGATTTATGGGCTCTTAGTGGAGCTGATGGATCAATGCTTTTAAATTTGATTCCAGCTACCAGGCTACTACTGATTCACTTACCAAAATTTTATGTTATTTTATTTTTTTCACTTACCAACATTTTAACAAATATGATTCAAAAATATTCCTTAATAGTAATATTCTGTAAATGCGTTCATGATGCATTTAAGTGAACTCTTCTATTTCATCTGGTACCAACTTTTAGAAAAGAAAAAAGCGAATAAATAAAAAGCAGTTTATCGAAGCATAGGGAGAAAAAGAAAATTTGGGGACAAATTCTTCTCTTAGATTTGATCACTTAAAAGCACCCAAAGCCTATGAATCTGGTTCCTTCTCCCTGTAAAATGTCTGTGCTCATTCCCTGTCTTGTGAATATGTCTGGGCTGTTTGTCCAGAGGTGGCCAGGGACATTTCCTTGTATCAGGCCAAGGTATGGTGGCATCTGGCTGGGTGGGGAACTGAGGCCATGGTACTTGAAAAATCAAGGGCATGAACAGCAATGAGTCAGAAGTAGGTAAACCTCAGAGGTTGAGAGGGCTGAGCAAGAAGGCAGAGTCTAGCCTGGTCAGCAAAGGGAGCTGTTAGAGTTCAAGTCCTAAATCAAGGCAGGGTCCAAGGATGAAGCCTTTGTTCAATGATTTCCTCCCACAGCTACACACCTTCCACTAGGGCATGCCCACTTTCTTCTGTGGTTATTCAAAACCTGCCCCAGTTTCGAGGTGCTGGTCATACCCTTGCCGTTTCACAAAGCATTCCCTGCTAACTAAGTCGTGGCTACTTTCCTCCCCTTTTCCCCATATATTTCATATAACTTTTTATATGCTTATTGGCCGTGTATGTGGATGACAGAGAGAGAATTACCTGCTTTCGTCCACTATTTGTCTTTCAGGAAGTTGATTTTTTAAATGGATTTGTAAATATTTATATACCTTAAAAGTACTAAACTGCAGCCTGCTTTATATGTTGCCAGCATTTTTTCCTGACTTGTCAATATCTGTTGATTTTCTTTTTTAGTCTGTTTGGGTTTTTGTTTTGTTGAGATAGGGTCTTGCTCTGTTTTCTAGACAGAATGGATACAGCAGCATGATCGCAGCTGACTGCACCCTCAAACTCCTGGCCTCAAGTGGTCCTTCTGGCTCCTTCTCCTGAGCTGGCACTACAGCTATGCACCACCATGCCTAGCTAGTTTTTAAAGTTTTTGTAGAGATGAGGTCTGTCTTGCTGTGTTGCCCAGGCTGGTCTTAAACCCCTGGCCTCAAGCAACCCTCCTGCCTTGGTCTCCCATAATGCTGGGATTGTAGGAATGTCATTTCATCTGGCCTAGTCTTCCTTTCTTTGACTTAACATGATTTGCTATCTATAAAGATCATTTCGGACTGAATCTTATGGCAGAACGAAATACAATTTAACACCATGAGAATATCACTTTCATTTCTACCTCCTCTTGGGATCCCTGAAAAAACTCTCCACCAGCTTGGGAACTCTGAGTCCAAGACTTAACCAACTCTCTTGTCCCAGCCCCCCCAAACCCCCCCACCCCGCTGATCTGAAAAAGGTATATCCTTCTGCAGATGGATTCCAGCGGATGGGAGTTACATCTCCGTATTTAATGAAACCGAAGAGATTGCTTTTCAGTTTTGTCTATTAAAGTATTTTGAAAATGAGAGGAAAATGTGCTGAGTCAGTCAATAGTGGACCGCTAACATGCCCAGAGGAGAGATACACTTAATTCTTAAAGGATTGGGATGATCAGATGGCTTGTGCTGATTCCCCCCATGGGTGCCTCCCCCTCTGGGTGCCTTCCGTGGCCTTTCAGTTGCCTCCTGGTTAGAACTGGCTGACTCTGCTGACTTTCAGCAGCTCTCTGAAGACAAATTGATGAACCCTATAAACACTAAGCCTGACCTGGAGCACTCATAAGTGCCAAACTATTGACTCTGAGGCCCTGGGCTCATCAGTATAGTATGCTGGGAATCATGACCTTGACCTGAAATGCAAAGCCAAGTCACCTTCTCTCACTAAATTATAAGCCTCCGCCACTTTTGTTTTCCTCCCAAGCAGCTCCCCGCCAACCTCTTACCTTTAGGTGTTTATTATTTATTCATTTATTTAATTTTTTTTACATTTTCTGTAGAGACTGTCAAAAATTGCCAATGATGACAACATTTCAAGTCATTGTGGTGGGGTATTGGCAAAAATTTTCAATTAGCAATAATTGTGCCTTGGATGAAGTTCATTGGCTAAGACACTGCCGCTGTGTAAAGCTAGATGTTGTTCAAAGAGTGCAGATCTGTGTTAGCAAAAGCCCGGTGAATTCCTGCGTACCTAAGCTGTTACACAAACTGCCCCGGTAGAAGGAAAGGGATGCTCAATTCTCACAGCAAGCACCCCAAAGGAATGTTCAGATCCTCATGTTCAATTAGCAGGTGTATTGTTTGTATTGTTTGGAAAGTCTTGCCAGAGTACTTGTCTATCCAAGTTCCACTCCTAAAAAGAGATGTAATTCTGACTGCTTTAGCTTTGCTTGTGCTTTTAACATTAACTCTAGCTTAGAAGGTGCAGTCATATTATATTATTATTATCAATATTGGCCAGATTTTGAGAGTGATTTAAGCAACTTGTCCCTAAAACCAAACAATTCATCAGCAGAGGAGTCTGGATCCTATGCCTCTGTTAGAATAGAAAATAATTTAGGCTTGGAGCCTGCAGCTCAGCAGTTAGGGCACCAGCCACATACACTGGAACTGATGGGTTCGAATCCAGCCCGGGCCTGACAAACAACAATGATAACTACATTGATAACTACAAAAAATAGCGGGGTGTTATGGCAGATTTCTATAGTTCCAGCTACTCGGGAGGCTGAGGCAAGAGAATTGTTAAGCCAAAGACTTAGTTAGCTAAAGGTACAAGTGCATGTGAAAGTTCTTTGTCAGCTGTAATGTCAAACAAAAGTGGCTCAAAGGAGTAGGGCACTGGCCCCCTATGTTGGAGGTGGCGGGTTCAAACCCAGCCCCAGCCAAAAAGAAAAAAGTAATGACAATGATACCCAATATGATACCTGTGGAGTGTTTTCAGTTAGCAAGTCATTGAGTTGAATTCTTTCTGTATCAACTCATTCAATTCTCGTAACAATATTGTGGTGTGTTTGTTGTAAGTATTATTTGCATATACATACTAACAGCAGAAATATAACAAAAGCATAAATGTGTTGAAGAAGGCTCTTTTTAGTCACAAAGACTTTCTGGACCAATCCCTCTCCCAGTCCTTGAAGCCCACTGGAAAAGCAAAAGAAACAAGAAAACCCAATAGGCATCCCAAATAAATCAAAGCAGGCACCTAATAGTTGCTTTCCCTGGTTTTTGTGCCAGGGAAGTATTAACATGTTAACATAGGTTCCCACTGGATGTTGAAGTTAAGAGATTTTTAAAAATTAGTTGTTATACTTTTTCTTATTTTCTAAATATTTTCATGAGCATTTATTATTTTACAATAAAAGGATGGATGTAAAATAGTAAAGGGTTTGTATGCTCTGTATGAAATGTAAATATGAGTCTCTGAATTTTATAGTTTCCAAAAATGTGCAGTTTTAATAGTCTTGTTTAATTATGAATAGAAACAGGATTTTTCTAGGTGTCTTTCCTTCATCCTAGGTGCTTTTCAGCAGATTCCTATTGTACTAAGTGGTTCAGATATTCCTAGCATATACAGAATTTTCCAAGGGTGTGTGTTAAATGTTTTGAACAAATAGCTTTCAGAAAAATGTTGCTAAATATGGCCAATGAATTCACAGTGCACTGAGACTCCGTCTAACTCATGGATCTAACTAGATCATAAGTTCGAGACCAGCCTGAGGAAGAGCAAGATCCCCTCTCTACTAATAAAATAGAAAAATTAGCTGGGCATGGTGGCAGGTGCCTATAGTCCCAGCTATTCGAGAGGCAAGAGGATCACTTGAGCCGAGGAGTTTGAAGTTGCTGTGAGCTATGATAATGCCATAGCACTCTACCCAGGGTGACAGAGTGAGATGCTGTCTCAAAACAACAACAACGAAAACAAAAATATGATTTAAGTTTGAAAGTTCTGCTAAACATAGAATCAAACCAAGAAAATCTTCTGGGGAATAAATGTCACAAAAATAGGGCTAAGATGCATTTTTATGAACAGATACTTGAATATTAAATGTTGCAAATAAAGACATTTCCTCATTGGCGACAAAATCCTGAAACCACTTAAAATTTCAATATGGGACATGGTCATAGTACAGAGGTATTAATTTCTTCCTTGGAAATTGTTTAAAATTGAATTAGAAAAACAAAACTTAGATTGGTATTTCCCAAACGTTGGCCAGTCCTCCTTGAGAAGAGAAGGGTGTCTTTCACAGAACCCCTGAGGCCTGGGTTTATTGGGATGTGATGGGGTTATGGAGAGGCCTGGGAGACACCTGGATTAGGGGTGTGTGCTCGGGGACACCTCCTGAGCCTCCACAGTGAGTCTGGCCTCCATAGTGAGCCTGACAGCTTCAGACTCCCCTCCTGGCCTCCACAGTACGCCGACAGCTTCAGACCCAGCCCTGCCTTCTCTGCTGCCCACCTGCTGTTGCAGGGAACTGCACTTCTCAAGCCCCTTCCTCTCTCTGGCTTGATGTAGCATGGAAGTTCCTGGAAGATTGGAGCGGGAGAGTGGGAAGAAGCCATTGTATTTTCCTCTCTCTCTGCCTCTGTGAACAGATCCAGCACCTGGAGGTAATGGTGAGTTCTGGGCTCCACTCACTCTCTTCCCTTCGCCCTTCCAGCCTCAGTTGCTTCCCACAGTGCTAATCTCTGCTTGGTTTCTCCACTCTTTCCTCCCCTATATCATGAATCCCCTGTAATAAGTTCTCTCCAAAGTATGCGAATTGGTTCCTCCTTTTCTGATGGGACTATGATGCCAAAACTGGTTATAAATTAGGATCAAGGTGGGAAATGCACCCTAGTTCAAGAGGACACGTGGGAGGGAGGTGAAGGGGAAACCACAACCCCATCAGATACCTTTGTGCCAGTGGCAGTGATAAAAGGCAGAGGCTGCCTGAACCGGGGCAGAGATTTAGAGAGAACTGTAAGCAGGTGTTAAAGGCACATGTTGGCTATCATAGTAATCGAGGTTTGACGGCTTATGGGAGGGGATTTATGTTATCACGAGAAGCCATTTATCTCCTTAGGAATGAGCTTTCCTAACGGGAGGCTGAGGCAGGAGGATCGCTTAGAGCTCAGGAGTTTTAGACCAGCTTAAGCAAGAGTCAGACCCGTCTCAACTAAAAGTAGAAAAATTAGCCAGGCGTGGTATCAGGCACCTGTAGTTAGTCCCAGCTACTCAGGAGGCTGAAGCAGGTGGATTGCTTGAGCCCAAGAATTTGAGGCTGCTGTAAGCTAACCAGGGTACTCTCTCCAGGGCAACAGAGCGAGACTCTGTCTCAAACAAACAAACAAACAAACAAACAAACAAACAACAACAAAAAAAACAGAAAGAAGGTGAGAGAAAGAACCAAAACAAGATGTGCTTAGTACGTGGTAGACACAATACTTTGTAAACTGAATGCATGCACATCTCCAATCATTAATGGACAGGCATGAGCAATTCCTCCAGCCTGGAATAAATATTAACAGTATCTATAGTATCTTTCAAGCTGGGCTTTTAAGACTGACAAGGCACAGGGCAGGCAAGAGCCAGATGAGATGCTGGGGAGACCCAAGAGCAGTGGAGAGAGAAGCCGAAGCCAGGTGAGGTGAGAGTAGGTGTGAACCGAAGCTGGCTTTGTAGGTCAGACTTAACAGTTTTGAGTGCATTTTGTGAGGGGAATTTAGGGGGCTGGGGGAAGGATACAGAACGTTTTTAAGTTGATGGGTAGCATGATCAGCCCTATGCTTTGCAAGTTTCTTGTGTGCACAAGTTCCATGACTTTTCCCCTAATTTTAATTTTTAAAAGATGCCAATGAAACAGCAGCTAAAGATGTTGAATATAATTGCTGTGCTTTAGGTTGGGAGCATTTTCCTGCAAGGTGCGGTTAAGACCTATTGTCGGCTTCCTAGCAACCACGCATCCTTCCCGAGGCGAAAACTGAGGGTCACTTGAACATCTCCACGTGGAAATCACTCTAAGGCCACTAGGAAACATTTATCTAATGTGTTCCCTCAACTTCCAGAGAATGGGAGTCACGTTCAGAGGGATTGCTGAGGTCTGGGGAGCGGAGGAGCCTGGGAAAGCAGGGTAGGTAGCACTCTGCTGTCACACACAGTGGCTCACAAGGAGTCTTCACAGAAAACCTAAGCACGAAGGAAGGTGCAGAGAGGCTGGGATGATGTGTGAGGTGAGAGATTGTCAGAGGAGGTGAGGAAGGACAAAAATGAAAGGAGCTGAGAGCTCAAGAAACATCATAAGATACTGAGCATCTTTTTAGTAATCATTATCAAGGATACAGAATATGCCACCTGGAAATTCGCCACTTTGGCATAAGGAATGTTTTGAGCCGAAGGCGATTACAGAGAAAAATTCTCTGACCTCCCTTTCTCCACCAGGCAGGGCAGGACGATTCTTTTTTTTTTTTCTATTTTTATTTTATTTTATTATTTTTTTTTATTGAATCATAGCTGTGTACATTAGTTCAACCATGGGGTACAGTGTGGGGGCTTCACATGCAATCTGAGATATTTTATCAACCTGATTGACATACCATTCATGATTCTTAACGCCTCCAGAGACAA
>CAUYON010033765.1:0-23472 GCA_963573935.1 Arctocebus calabarensis
TGGTACATGTATACCATGGAATACTATGCAGCCTTAAAGAAAGATGGAGACTTTACCTCTTTTGTGTTTACATGGATGGAGCTGGAACACATTCTTCTTAGCAAAGAATCTCAAGAATGGAAGAAAAAGTATCCAATGTAGTCAGCCCTACTATGAAGCTAATCTATAACTTTCATATGAAGGCTAAAACCCAGTTATAGCACAAGAAATGGGGAAAGGGATAAGGGAGGGGAGGAAAGGGAAGAGGATGGGTGGAGGGAGGGTAATTGGTGGGATCACACTTACGGTGCATCTTACAAGGGTACAAGTGAAAATTACTAAATGTAGAATATAAATGTCTCCAAAGAGTGATTAAAAGGCCATGAAGGCTATGTTAAATAGTTCAATGAAAATATTTCAGATTGTATATAAAGTCAGCACATTGTGCCCCATGATTGCACCAATGTACACAATTATGATTTAATAAAAATTAAAAAAAAAGAGCTGAAAGTGCAGAACTGGGGTATTCCTAACACAAAGAAAAGAGAAATGCCCAAGATAATGGATACCCCAATTACTGTGATGTAATTAATTCACACTGTATGCATGTCTCAAAACATCACTTCTACCCTATAAAGATATAAAGCTATTATGTACCCATAATAATTAAAAATAAAAATTAAAGAGAACAAATTTGCTAAACAAAACACTAAGGCATTAAGTAGGGGCATTAATAGCCCTTGTACTATTTTGTGAGTGAATAAATTACCCCCCATTTCCATGTATTTACATAAAATACTAATGAATTCCTTAGGAATCTCATGTACTCAGTAAAGCACTTTCTCTAGGGAATACTTTTCAGATAAATTCTGAAAAGAATACTTTGTAGATTAATAAGATTGCTTATACAAATACTTTGTAGATTAGTAAGATTGCTTATAGGTATATTTTTGACTTCCTTCAAATAGCCTATTTCTCTTCACTTAGTTAAAATTGGCAAGAGATTGTAACAATACTTTCAACTGTGATCATGCTAAGATTTATGTACAGTATTTGTAGTTTTTAGAAATACATGTAATAGAAAATCCGCAGGAATCAACGCTGATATTTGATATAACTGCCGAAGATAAAAAAATTTCTTTTCTATGCTTCATTGAAAACTTGTAATATCTGGCCAGTGTTAAAAAGGTTGACCTAATTATGTCAACTTCAGAATATGGCCAACTTAAAATTCAGCTCGGTTTTCTTCATAGTTATTCTTCATGTTATCTCCTTACATTTGAGATTGACCATCAAGAATGAGCACAGGGAAATAAAGGATCCCAGGGAGCTGGGAAGTGTGTGAATGAGGAAACATTTGAATTCTTGATCTTATTTAGATCTTGCAGTCTCCCTGCATTCCCCAGAGGAGGATACCTGAGTGCCCTATGGACTGGGTTTTGTGAGGGGGCTGTAGCCAATAAGCAGAGGAAAACTGGGAAGGGAAGGAGAGACCGTGTTGTGAACTCCTACCCTGTGCCACGTGCTCGTAGAGATCGCACAGGGTTACACCGTGAGGACGCAGCTGTTTCTGTGCTCCCGGTGCCCTTCAAGCTCACTTCATCTGTCTTCTCAGCCCTGAGAGGTGATCTTGCATAAGCACTACTAGAGCTTTTTGGTCACTTTTTTGTTATTTCTGAGGATCGCATTTTCAGGTTACAAATCTGGTGGATGTTGACGTTTCAATTTATCATCTGATTCAATCTTCTCTCCTTCTCCCAGCTTAGCATCCTGGGGTAAGGGAGGAGAGGAAAGGTATGTTTTTAAAGAATTCTCCCAGGTTCTTCACCTCCAATTCTCATCATGCTTGTGGGAAGAGAGAAACAGAAAAGGATAGGAATGTCTTTTATTTACCCCGAGATGTTTGCAGAGATTTTTAATCCAACGCAGTCTCATGTTTGACACTGAGCCGTTCTGCCACCTGGCAATAATGATCTGGAAACCCACGGGGGGCCTCTGAGGCTGCACCAGTCCCCGTGTGAGCGCAGCCCTCCCTGGAGAATCTCACCCCCCCAACCCCCCGCTCCACCTTTGCCTCGGTGCCGCAGCACATCCAGCCTTCTTCACTCAGGGCTGTCTTCATTCCAGAGGACAGTCCTTTCGGGCCGTGTCCTTTGAATATAATGCATATATGGCTGCCTTCCATAACGTCCATCTGGGCCACCGCAAACAATTTTACATCCTCATTCCACTAATATTTTGGCAGCTGGGTTGGGGGGGGGATCTCACATATTCCACATTTAACAGCCAGGGTTCACGGCAAACTTACCACTCTAGACTACCCTCTTGAAAATGATATTTTGTGCCTGAATCTTTCTACAGAATGTCCCACATGAGGACTCCTTCTTAGCAATTTTATTGGTTAGAGAAAAATGGCTGAGTTTTGGGGGGGGATTATGTTTTATTTTTGTTTTGAAATAAAATGGCTAAGAGGAAGCCTTCTAGCAAAAATTTCAGATCAGAGGCAATATTTTCTTTTTGAGGAAACATCATTGGAACCAGGCAGTAAATGGATAATAATAACAACAGCCAGCATATAGTAGAGATTTACTGTGAGCAAAAAACTCCTCTAAGCACTTTCTATAAGCATCTCCACTAGGCGGGTAAGATTTTCATTGTGCAAAGGAGAGACCAAGGGGCAGAGCAGTCCATGAACTTGCCCACACCCACAGCACATGGGTTCTGGGAACTCAAAACCATGTATTTGAAATCTAGAGCCCAGCTCTTCTCACTACTCCATGGAGCTTTTCCAGGAGTAGACACACAACTCAACTAATTAATTAAACAAGATTTATACCTTTAATCTAGCTTTTTTCTCTGAGCCAATGTTGAGTTTTTACAACAGCACTTTAAGAATAAATAATACCATTGAGAAATTAATGAGAAAAAAGGTTTTTTATTAAGAAGACTTTATTTTGTCTGTTCAAAACTTAATACAGATTAAATATTACAGATCAAATCAATAGATTGCTATGGAGTTTTAATTAAAAGTGATATTTAAAAAATAAAATGCTAGCTTGCTAGAGAAGATCAGAGTATGGATTGAGGATTTTGAAAGATTTGGGTGCTCTGCCATATTGGAGACATCTCAGTAATTCCCAAACAAAAATAAAAAACCTCTAATAATTCCTGGAGAATAAACAACTACTGAGGTGTTTTTACAGCTCTTCGGAACTGTTAAAACATTGCATGCACATGGCACAGATTTAAAGGAAATAAAGGAGGGGGTTGGGTTGTAAGGAAAAAGGGGTGGGATTCAGAGTGACTTACAGGGGTGACTGTTGCTGATCCATGTCCTCTCTGTAAAACCTCCAGGATTTCACTTCCATTCTCTACATGATATAAAACGAGACACTGCATTATTAGCGAGGGACTTGTTATTGAGTAAAAGTGAAGAATGAATCCTTCTCACACTGCGGAATCTCACTACATGTAAGGTTCTAGGAGGGAAGGAAGGGTCTCTGCCTTAGATCCTGACGCATCCCCAGACCAGCAAAAATGCATCACCAAGCAAGTATTCAACACAAACATGCCAAATGAATGAATGAATGAGTGAATGAATGCATGCATGCATACTCCCTTATAAGAATACTGACAGGAGAACAGTTCTGCCAACCTAGCTTAGATAGAAGAATCTAGGTCTTAGTGGAAAGAACAAGGACCAAATTTGCAGCTGGTGGTCCCTGAGAATGGATGGGTCAGGTTCCCTGGAAGCAGAGCCCAATGGGAGAATCACAGCAGTTTGGTAGGAGAGAGCTCTCAGGAGATAGGAGGCGAATGAAGACCAGCCAGAATGCAGTTTCAGGTGAAGTCCAGTCTCAACCTGATTTGAAGGATTCACCTGAGAATTGCACCACACACTTTGTCTTGCTTAAGGCAAGGGAACTGGGCTTTTCCCGGCCTCACTATTAATTGTCTAGTAAACCTAGAGCCTGTGGCAGCAGCATGATGCAGAGAACACTTGTAGGGAGGCTGGTAGGTTTGAGTCCTGCCCTAGGCCAGACAGCAGCTGCAGATCTGGATAAAGCACCAGCCACACGTGCTGTTTGTTCATTTTGAAATCCTCAAACCATTTCTTTTAGATTATTTGAAATCGGAAAAAAGATGTGTTAAAAATGTAGGAAAACAGAACAAATATGGATACAAATGCCACGTTTTATCTAGTACAGAAGAAAGCTGTCCTTAAGGGTGGGTGGGTTGGGTTACATTGCGATCTAACCTCCCTCCCCTCTCCACTGAAATCAGCTGAGCCTCACTCCTTTTGGTTTAACGGGAAGTTGTTTTGGAGGCAAATCATAAACGGACGAGAGTAGGGTGAGAATGACTATTAAACTGTCACAAATGCTTTGAAACTTTAGAAGTGAGTGATGGCTCTAAACTGCAAACGGTATGTGCTCACTTGCACATTTTTTGCAAATCCCAGGCTTCTCGAGAGCCAGGTGACTTTTCCTTTCCTTTGCCTTTTTTTTTTTTTTTTTGCCTAGACATAAACTGTTCTATTTGACTTCTAGTATTTATATAGTTGATTTATTTATGTCAGAGGTGTTTGCTATAGCATATATTTTCTCTTGGCCAGCTAAGAGGAAATCAACAGATATGTGACTTTTTACAACAAAACTAGATACTATTAACAGATAATAAATTTAATATAGTTTGTGAAACTTCCAGAACAGAAGTTACCTACATAAGAAGTACCTTGGAGGGGCACAGATCCTACTGGGAATATAGTGTTTACTTTTATAAGAACAATAATTGATAGATTTATTATTATTATGATATTATTATTTTGCTGGATGGTCTCTAATTTAAACAGATTGGTGAAGGATTATAGAAACTTGTCATCAATATTAGATCCCATTTCTGTTGTGCTAGGTATTATTAATAGGCATGTGATAACCTGGGAAGTATTTTGTTGATATAGAATCAAGATCCCCTTTTTTACCTGGATAATATTTGAAATTTATGATATGATAGAAGTGTAAGGACCAGAAATTTGTTCTGAAGTATTGGAAATGATGCTATTACATTTTATTTGTCAGCATTTTGGAGGATCACAGATCCAGAATTTTATTAAATTTAGAATAAGAACTAAGAGAAGAATGAGCAAGAAAGTTTTTCTTTAATTGGCAGAAGAGGATCTTGAGCGATAAAAGTTAACCAAGTATGAAAATAATGAAGAATATATTGGAAAACATTTATTTAGTTAGTAGAGGGTGTCAAAGTATAAGCAAGATTAGTAGTGAGCAAAGAAAAGACAAGGAATGCTGGGGAATCATAAAATTAACCTTGTTCTGTTGTCTTGGATGGAAAATATATTTGTAGGGAGTCTTGGGAGGTACCCTTTATTCTCAGTAGCAATCTGTTTCTGGGTGCTTTCAAGAATCCTTAGTTTAAGTTCTAGTGGATGGAATCCAGTGGTCTAGAGTAAATATTGCATACCCTTTTATTTAGAAAGCATGAATCTAAGGATCAATATCTTGGAGTTTTTCCTGCCATGTTACCTAACAGTACATGATAATGTTCCTTCTCTCCTGGTTCAAGGGCAGAGTTCCCTGATGTTTCTCCCTGAGGACCAACTTTTCAGGCTTCAGATCATGCGGGGGCCACTTGGGTTGTTCTAGTAAAGGTGCTTGAACCAGCTGGCGATAAAGCTGGAGGTATCATGTGAGCCATTTGTAGTACTTTATCACTTGGCAAAATGTAGAATCTGAGGTTGGAAATGAACTTGTCAAACATGTGGGATGCTTGTTATTTTGTCAGGAGGAGATAACATTCGGGTCCTTGAGGGAGTTGGTCTTGTTGTTATCGAGTCTAAATGGTGGCACTTTAGTCCCGGAAACTTCAAGGATTTCTGAGAGCTTTACTCATAATAGTTTTAGCTTTCTTGTGGTTCTCTCCAATTTCTTGATGACTTTGTATGAAAAGGACAGGGAAGTTTTTGAAAAAAAGGACGAAGTTCATAGAGGTATCAAATCACAATTCAAGTGAAGTATGTAGCCTGTCCCTAGAAAGATAATGGAATCTCAGAATCTCATCATCCCCACCTGTACCCAGACAGAGAAAATAAAATCCTGCCATGATGATGATGGTGAGGATGATGATTACCACTCCCATCAGGGCTAGGAAAGCCTTCAATTCATCTCAAGAATAAGTAAACAATAGCCAGAACATAGTCACAGCCAAATGCTTGGGGCATTTATATAAAATCTATTTGCAGGTGTTCAAGGCTATTATAGGCTTCAGAATATCTTTCATTCCTTATATCCTACTTTTAAGGTTTTGCCATGATCATGTTATTGGCAGGTAGGAAATGCATCAGAGATTTTATCAGCAATACTCTTTAAATTAGACACCAATGTTGTTTTTTAAATTATTGACAATCTTTCTTTGCCCTTGAGGGTAACATTATGAAATCTATTTTCCCAACTCTACTTGAAACCTTTTGGTCCTGAGGGGGACTATCTTTGAGCACCACAAGTTATCCCCATACACCAGGCATTCTAATCTTTCCTAGTGTCTTTCACTGAATCATGAGTTTGTCTCTGTCAGATAACAGCAACCTCTGAATTTCTTTATATCTTTTAAAAATGCTTACAGGCACAATCACTCCAGCAAATAGTGCTCTTCATTATAGTGGCTAGCTGCTTTGTTAGTTTTATTTGTCCAGAGTCAGAAAGACCCCAAGGAATGAATATTGATTTTTGGCCAAATGAAATATGAGGTTAAATGAGTGCCATGGTCTTCAAAGTTTAAATAATAATAATAATAAATTAATAGAGAAATCTATTAATCCCATGGTCATGGGAAAAAATTTAAATTTTGTGTGTATATGTATAATCATTAGTATGATCAACAATATTTTGAATTAATAATGTGCTATCTTGAGATAAATTATCTGGGGTAAGTAGAATGGAAACACAAGATAAAAGATTAAAAGGTAGGACGTGAAATTTCTCACAGTTAAAACAATACTTGCTTATGGATTATTTGAAAAAGTGGTGGTAGGTATCAAACTGCTATGTTCTTTAGATTTTTCTGGTACATTTAAAAGAGTATTATGACATGGTTATTTTAAAATAGCAATATTTACAATATGCCATAAATTATATCTTTTGTAATTATTTAAATTCTAACAAAAATTTGGATGTCAACCTTCAAATGGGTGAGTGAAGACTGTTTTTCAAAATTCTTGTAGGGTGTTTATATCTAAACTCTTCAAAGTCTTCACAATTGTCTACCACCATACCACCCTGAAAGCACCCAATCTCATCTGTTCTGCAGTCTTCACCATACAGATCATGGATTCTCAATGTTGACTACACATTACAACTACTTGGAAAGCATTTAAAAAGTATTGATGACTAGATGCATTGTTGTAGGATAGGAGCAAGGTATAATTAGAATTTTTTAAACAGCGCAGGTGATTCTTACATGCAGCACCGAGGACCAAGATCTAGAAGCAGACCTGGTGCTGTGGAAGCAGGTGCCAGTGGTGGATTGAGAGAGTTGAGGAAATCATCCTCCTTTAGCTGCTGGAGCTTCTGCCAAGGACTGGTACACAGCGAGCACATTGCTGGCTGTCATCTAAGATATTTAGAAAATAAGATTAATCAAAAAGAAAACTAAACTTTTTTTTTATAAAATACAATTTTCACTAGGTAAATGTATATTTTTGAGAAAGAAAATATTGAGAGGACACACACTGAAACGTTAGCAGTGATGAAATTCCTTTTTGAGGGGATTGCTGGTAAATTTTTTGTTATTTACACTTTTCTATTCTTAAACAATAAATATAAATATGTTTTTCTAATCAGAAAAAAGAATGTTAGAGGTGTCACTTGTAAGGCTAAGCATTTATCAAATGGTTGCTATTTGTGATAATTTCGAAAGAAAATTTTCTAATTTTTATCTCCTTGTTTTTCTATAATCTTATTTTCTTTTCACCTAATTCCAAAAGACCATGGCTTCTCAGGTGCATTTATTAAGCTTGCTGGTGAAGGTGTTGTCTCTATAGAGACCCGCACAGGGAACCTGGAGGGAATGAAGGCCCCTGTTTGCCTTGGAGATGACCCACTCTCCGCGGGATGGCACTCTAAACGTGTATTGGATTTTGTTTGTTCAAACAGAATGTAAATTCATTTCTTTGAAAATCATGTTCTTCGAAAATAAATCAAAATGCCTATTTAGTGTCCTGAACTCAGATCCATGTGGCTAAATTTCTTATACTTCATACAGTAAATAAAAGCGTATTACATAGGTATCCACAAGTACAGACACACACACATACACAATGTGACACTGTGACTAGTGGGAGTGGCACTGCCACAGGGATTTTGCAGCTAGTTACTTCCTTTGGTCATAATTCAAGTATCTAGAAAGTTCCTCTGTGAAGACTACTACTTTCAGATTACATTCCACATCCTTGATGTACTTCATTTCCTAGTCCCCCAAATACCTGCTCTTCCATGACCTTAGGTTTTTGTATGCATTCCTGGAGGCGTGGGTGACCATGCACCTTGGGGTCATACAGATGTAGCTTTTCTTAAACTACCCATTTTAAAAAAATCAATTTTTTAATGACTTGTAATTCAATGCCCCTGAGGACATATTTTATGCTCCCCAGTTTTCCACCTCCTCAACCTTAATTTTTGGATAAGAACAGTGATGCTCTCACAGATTTCTGAAACAATTCTTGGGAAGGACCTAGTAACTATTCAATAAGTGTTTGATCTTTCTCACTTTCGTTCAACTCTAGGCTTTTCACACACACACTGAGATAAAAGAGTCAGAGCATTGCCTAAGGCCCTCCCAGTGGCAGAGATGGCATGAAAGAGAAGGACAAGTTCTCAGCCAGTGGCAGTGGACGGTCCAGGAAGCAGAGCACAGGTGCTTCCATATTGTACTTGCCTGAGTTTTTTACTTCAGAGATGGCAACATTCACAGATTGGATTAGCTTTTTGCCTGGGGCCAAGATCAAATACAGAGACACTCCCAGACTGGGCAATTTCTCCACCAGAATTCATTACACATCTACATAATTTGAACGTTTGTGCTGCTTCCAAAATTCCTATTTTTAACTTAATCCCCAGTAGAACAATATTAAAAGGTGAGGCATTTAGAAAGTGACTAGACTATGAAGGCTCCACCATTATGGGTGGAATTAGTGCCTGAGAAAAGAACAGGAGGGAACACATTAGGCCCCTCTGCCCTCTGCCTTCCACCCTGAGAGGGCGCAGCAGAGTCACCATCTAGGAAGCAGAGAAGAACCTTCACCAGACACCAAATCTGCCAGCACTTTGATCTTGGACTTCCCAGTCTTCAGAACTGTGTAAAAATAAATATCTGTTCTTTATAAATTACCCAGTCTCAGCATCAGGAATGGACTAAGACAGCCTCTTCTCTCATTTTTATTTAATTTAACAAATCCCCTTCCTTT
This sequence comes from Arctocebus calabarensis, assembly GCA_963573935.1. Classification (NCBI taxonomy): domain Eukaryota; kingdom Metazoa; phylum Chordata; class Mammalia; order Primates; family Lorisidae; genus Arctocebus; species Arctocebus calabarensis. The sequence goes on from CAUYON010033765.1 coordinate 9,455, forward strand.
ATGATTGCCCAGTCTCACCTATTAAATTTCTTTCTTTCTTTCTTCTCTCATACCTGGTTGCTTTCAAAGAGTAATGTAATTCTGAAACAAAATTACAGGATTAAAATAAGAGCAATTTTAGGTAAGGCAAAAGACAGGAGCTATTTAATATTTGTTGCATCTCACACTACACACCATCTTCAATAAAAATTAGAAGTATCTCAACCTTAGCATGGTAAAAGTTCATACATGTGAGACCAGGGTGAAAGTTGTAAAAGCTCTTTACTAGTCAGAGCTTAAGCTTAAGATAGTTGATATCTTAATGATATCAACTTTGCAGAGTTGATAAAGTATCAATAGGAAAATATGCATCATTTAAACCACTGTAGAACCTGAACAGAGGTGCTGTGAAAAACCCTGGAGGTTCTTCACAACAAAGAGGCTATATTAATGATGAAGGCCATCATTGTTAAGATGACTATCCAGGGGAGGAAATTACCAATATGAATATTGCAGTGACAGACCCTTAAGTATTATTTTTCTGTACTACAATATGCAATATGTTCCCATAGAGAAGCCTTTTGCTCATTTGAAGAAAAACAGTGCTAATAAAGAGTGTGTCTTTTCTATTGACCAGATTATCTAAACGCTAAATTTTAAATATACATAGGCCAATGAACTAAAGTTCAGGAGCTGGAAGCAGCCTAAAAATTCTATTAAATCCTAATTATACTCTTTATTAATGATGTAAATAAAATGTTTCCTTTGCAAACGAAGGGACTAATTAAGGAGGATGAATGTTAACCATTTTGTTTTGACTCAGTCTTATTTCTACATGGAAATAGGTTTGTGCGTTTTAAACAATATAAAAACTGAACAGAAGAAAAATTTGATCTTTTTAAAATGTGACTACAAAATTTGTTTCATTTATAAAATGTTCCACTGCAGCGGTTCTCAACCTGTGGGTCATGACCCCTTTGGACTGTATTAAAGCTTCGTGGCATTAGGAAGGTTGAGAACCACTGTTCCACTGTGAACGTGAAAACAGACCTGCTGCTTGGAATGCATTTCTGTTTCCAGTCTAAACCATAACTGTGCCGTGTTCAGAGGCTGATGGTTTGCTTGTTTGCTTGCCTCTCTTGTGAGCACATGTGGTGGAGAGAAAATAAAATGAAAAAGAACCAGTTAGGTGGGCAAATTAATTGTTGCATGGTTAGTGATAGTATCTCTCCCTTTAACTCTCACCCTAGCACAGACTGTAAATTTTAGACAATATACAAAAGTCATGGAATGTTTAGGAGTTGGGAAAGCAGAGGAATCAATGTGAGTTCAGCCTAAGAAGTGAAGTCGTGTAATACTAGGGCTCTGAGTCCCAGGAGACGTGCAGGAATATTCAGGGTTGGCTTTTCCGACTTTGAGGAGATACACTGAGGTCGTGCATAAACAATCAGAAAATCCAATGAGAAGGATGTGAAACTCCTGTGAAATCAAAGGCTTGAAGCTGGCATTAAATCCTGTTCCACTGAAGAACAGTTTCTTAAGGAATTGGGGTCCTATGCGTACATAGTCCCTTGATGAGCAGTGGTGTTCTCAAGGAAGATGCCAGTATCTTAACCTGAGGTCCAACTTTTGGAGCAGCATGAGAAAAGGGAATTAAATTAAAGAAATGGACTTTTCACATCTGTAATGCCAGTGTTGTAATTCGGCTAGTGCAGAGATAAACTCAGGCATGGAGGGCAAGTGTAACATGCTTTATGCTCCTGGGTGGCTGTTGAGCTCAGTTACTTGGGAGCTGGGGAGCAACTGGAGCTGGGGAGCTAATTTAGACATCACAATCTGTGGTCCACAATCCATGCAATGGAAAGGTCCCATGCACCTATAGACTCAGGGGAACAAAAGTGGCGACATACCAAGCAACAGTTATGTAAGCGTGACTTCACTGTACACAGTTGTGGCCATCTAGGAACACACGGTGTCTTCCTGTGGGTGAGAATGCCTAAACATTCTCCTTAGCCCACACCATGAAAGGAAATTAAGAATAGACATGGCCTGGTCTTCTCAACTTGATTCTGAACTGAGACTTGGGGCTTAATATTTGTAATTAAGGTGACTGTATAAAGCATTATTTCATAAACTTCAGGAAAAAATGTATTATTAAGCTTAGTGATTGGCTTCTGGTAATATTTTCCTTGACTGTCATCCTCTTATCAAGGTAGGGCACCAGAAGACTCATGCCTCTCCCCACTTTTGCTAATGAATGAGCAGAATGAAACACAAGCACTGAAGTGTCCATCTTGGGGTCACAACCCGGCTGTGATCTTGGAGACACTGGGACACAATTGTCTGAAACAGGCTTGTGGACTGAATGGTTGCAGGGAACTTGGGTATTGCCACACTGACACTGGCTTGACCTGGCAAAAGTGTGGCCAGAAACGCACTGTTTCGGTGGGACCGTGCAGCGGCTGCATCAGAATTTACTGCACCCCAGTGAAGTCTGTGTGCCCTGCCTGTCTCTTCTCTGTTCAGGTTCACCATGGAGACTCACATAGGACTCTTTGACAAATCCAACAAATTGGTGACAGCAGAGACTTTTAGGGAGGCTGAGTGACCATTTTGCATGGGGGAATGCTGTATGATTGTACTATTACAACAACTTAATAAAAGTCAAAGTGACTGGTCTTTAAAAAATGAGAAGAAGACCTCGAAGACCCATCAAATAAGGATGAAGTTTTTACTCCTTAGCTTCCGTCAGCTCTAACTGGAGGCCTTTGTTTTCAGAAATGGATGAGGAAGTTGACAGATGTTTCTCTGTTCTTTTCATTTTAGTGTGCTCCTTGTGTAGCTGGGTACCTATACATTGGCTGTATTTTTCTAATTCAATAAAGGCTTATAACCTTTGAAAGGCAGCAAGACACAACAGAAAAAGCTAAATAAGTTATAGAGTTCAAAGCACTATGATGTCCCAACTCCACCTCTTACTAGTAGGGGTGAATTGGAACATGCACTTAATCTACATATTGTTTTCCTAATTTGAACAATGAGAGTAAGAGTCATCTACTTCTTTTAGGTTGTGATGAGACCATTCAAAGACATAACATTTGGAAGCGCTTAGTATCATGCTGGCCACCTATTAATTAAATATCTAATAATTGATCATTGTTATTAAGGATTATATTGGCTTGATTCATTTCTGGTCTTGAGTTTTCTTTTTATCTTTTTGATTTGGTACAACCAGTGTTTTTAATTTTTCTACAATTATAATGATTTTTATCTTGTAGTTCAAATGGGCATTGAAGTTATTTCTTCGTAGTCTCTGTCACAGCAGAACACTGACGTCATTATTCAACAGCCATTTATTCAGTGCCACAGAATCCAGTTATGTCATACACAGTTTCTGCAGGGCTGGGGATGATGAAACAGTGCGTGTCCCCTAGATGAATGAGGTAGCATGCTTTCATTTCCGCCTGCCTGCTGTGTGTCCAGACACAGGGCAGTTTGGTATTCTGAAAGATACTTTCCTGTGTTTGAAGTAGGAATCTGGTTCAGAAGAGAAAACAGAGACACTTTAAATGGCTCGAAAACAATGACAAAATCATCAAAAGCAAAACATTGCATTGAGAGAAAATTATAAATAATGGAAAGAGACAGCAGGACTTGGATTTGAGAGATTCCTGGAGAAAGGAGAGTGTGAGCTGAACTTGAAAAAGGTGATGAACATGGACTTTTGAAAATTAGTCCACATGTCCTAAACAATATAAAAGTTGTGAATAAGAAATAGCTGTATTGTAGCCTTTAAATGGAAGTAAAGTAATTCTTAGAGTGGAAGGATATTAACATTTATTGAGACCTTTTGTGAGCTGAGTAGAATGTGGTGTATGTTCAATAACTATGTTTTATTTACATGTGCTAGACACAATTCTGATATTGTCTTCTATTTTTTAAAATATTTTTATAATTTTTTTGACTTGCTTTTTTTTTTTTTTTTTTGACAAATGATGAAACGTAAATTCCGAAACATAAGTACCTCTTTCAAAGTTACACACTAGGTGGCAGATCTGGAATTGACTCATCTGACCATAAGCCAAGCTCTATGCATTGTACCATGTAGACTCATTAAAAATAAATTACTTTATAGCCCCTAGGATATTAAGAACATTTTCTTCTTCCTAAAAAATCCTCCAATCCTCCAGTAATAGGTCCATCTGTGTGTTTTTAACTGATAGGGTATAGTAGACTCGTGAGGTCAGGGTCAGTGAGTTAATTATCACAAGGTTGGTGAGAAAAATAAAACTCCCTGTGACAAACATGGCTTACAAAAGGAACCAAAACAATTTTTCAATGAAAAATAAACGTTAACGGGTGGACTTACTGAAACAAACTTTTATAAATCTTGGGAACACAGCATTACTTTATAGAACTATTTCTATCGTTCCATTGAATAGAATGGGAAATTCCTCTGTCCTTTTTAAAGGCAACAGACTTAGAAACACAACTTGATGACGATAAAATAGCAAGTAAGTATAAATTTAAATATTACGATAATTGTTACTTAAACATTCTCCAATCTTATTTCTTAATTCTAAATTCTATAATGATTAATCTAAAGCTGTATCCTTTAGAAGCACTGGTACCAATAGCGTTTTACCATAACGTGTCTCAGTAATTTTGCCTCACTATCCAATAGCTAAAACTGACAACGTTTGTGCCAAATATAATTTTGACCAAGATGTCACATCTGACTTCTGCAGTTATAGGAGATGCTCAATGTGACTTGTATTCATCTTTTGTTGTCAGTATATACTGAATTTTATTCAGTTTTTCTAAATGTGTATACATGTTGTTGGCACACTCTGAATCTGTATATATAAATAAAACACCTCTGTATCACATATATGTATTGTGTATCTCCCTGTGTATCCATCTACCCATCTTTTATCTCCTCTTTTTTCTCCCCTTTTCCTTCCTTTTCCTCACCTCTCTCCCTCTTTTTTCCTTCCTTTCTTGGACCTCACTTCACCTCTTCTCATCTCTCCTTTTTATCTTTCTGTTTCTGTAGGGAGAAGGAAGTTTTATTCATTCTTTCTATTTAGAGATACAAATATATGGAGAATTTTCTGCTTATTTTTTTTTTGGCAGTTTTTGGCTGGGGCTGGGTTTGAACCTGCCACCTCCAGCATATGGGGCCGGCGCCCTACTCCATTGAACCACAGGTGGTGCCCCTCTGCTTATGTTTTTAACACCTTGAGGTAGCAGCACAAATATTGCCTATTCTAATGTTAACTAAAGCCTGGTGTGGAATTTTGTTCCATATAAATCTTTCAGCATTTTTAGTAAAGAAACATAATTCTCCTATCAAAATGTCCAAGGATAAAAATGCCTTTCCACACGAAGCATTTTTATAAGGCCCAAGGAATTGCATGATTTGGTAAGCAGCAGGAGATGGGCAACTTGGAAAAAACTCTTTCTGATTCTTAACGGTGTGTGGAGAAAGCTTGTTTCTGAGACCTGCTGGTTTATAAATTGGTTCATAGTTTCTGAGAATAATCTTAGGAATCCTAAAACAAATATAATTAGATACCAGACCTTCTGAGAAATTCTGGGTCAATGGGTGATGATATCCACTTTCCTCACAGGTTGACTTTAATTGAAAAGTTCTATACATTTTATTCTTAAATTAATTAAAATTATGATGTGTTAATACATACAATTGTTGTTGTTAATAATATGATGAATATTTGAGTAATTATCTAAAATTCCTAAGCTTCCTCTACAAAATGGGGTTGTTAGATGGCTAAATTGAATAACATAAGTAGGCAGCTCAATTTAGCTGCCTGAACTTGAATATTTACTGATGTTGTTGTTGTTGATGATGAAGTCAAAGCCAAATTCAAAGCCCCATTACCCACGTTAGGTCTCCATATAGTAAACAATTCTTGTTCCGGTTTCAGATGCCACCTGTCCAGATATCTGCACCAGATGCTCCATAAGTATCTAAGATTCAAACTTCTCTACACAACTTATAAACTCCTATTTCTTCTTGTCAGCAATATCACATGTCCACCCACAATCTGCCCATTCCCAAATCTGCTCCCTTGGCTGTCTCGTTACATTGGTTCTTGGCATTTGCAGGAAGCCAGGCTCTGTTCTCCCACTCAGAAGCATGTTGTCCTTCTGGCTTCCTTCTTGCCCTCACACCTCACCCCTTCTCCCCTGTCATTCTGTCCCTAATCTCTGCCTAATCCACCTGCAAATGAAAATGGTGACTACTTAATTGTATGTTTTCATCGTGGCAGTCACAATATAATCATTTCAGGGTTCACATCAGATCGAATCTTTTCAAATGCTTTTCCATTTGCAGATGTTTGCAAAGCCTCTAAAAACTGCTCTTTCCCGTAGACACCTTGCCCCTTGTGAAACATCCATTGCCATTTCCACTGAGTTATTCAGGCCTTTTGCTCTCCTCCGTGGCCTCCTACACTAGACCACGTTCGGGCGCCCCTGCTTGTCATCTTGCCTCCATGTAATCTCTGTCCCACAATGTCACCAGAGCCATTGTTCTCACAAGCACATGATGACGACCCTCCGCTGATGAGCACCTCTCCGAGGCACCTCCACAGCCACAGGAGAAAATCGAAGTTCTCTGTGTGGCACACAAGGTCCTTTAACATTTGTCTCCTTTGAATTTGACTATTCTTATTTTTTATCACTCTCTGCCCATCAGGCCCTGTCCAAAATCTCCCTTGATGCGAATCTTAAATTCTCAGGGCTCCCTAAATGAGACAAGCAGTTTAAGAGATCTAGAGTTGGCACATGTTGTCACCACTTTCTAAAACATCTAAGCCTCCCTGCTCTGCTCATATCAAGCCATCTCTCCTGTGAGGGGTTCTCAACTCTGGATGTATGTTCGTATAATTTAATATTTCTTATGCAAACATTTAAAAAATTCTTTATGCCCAAAGGATATGATTTAGTTATCCGGGGGAGGATCTCATCTAGGCATGTGTTGAGTCCCCAGGTGATGCTAATAGGTAGTGTGCTCTGCTGCTCCCCGCCCCACACGCTGCAAGTGCTGCTGTCATGGCAAGTGGCACTTTCTGTTTCTAATATGTTCAAGTCTAATTCCCCAGATAGAGCCTGAACTTCTAGAAGACTTGGAACTATGTTATTCATTTTGTACTCTCCATATCTGCACAAGAAGTATTTGCTGAATTAATGAGTGTGTTGTACTCTTCAAAAATAAACTCACTGTGTCAAGTATTATATACAAGGCCTATCTGGAAATTAGCCAGACATGTGTGTCTCTGTTGTTCAGGTTACATGGTAGATACTTTGTGGACAGCCCTTGTAAAACACATTTGTGCAAACGACAAATGAATTTCTATTTCTCTCTCATTTGGTACCTTTCAATTTAGAAACAATTTATCACAAGTGGTAGTAGAAAATGACAGCCCTTAATTCTTGGATTGAATAATTAATAATTTCTTTCTTTTTATGGCTGAATAGTATTCTATTATGCATTATTACTCTTATAATATCATAGTTTCACTGATGACTGTAAACAAAGGATGCACATGCTCATAATTTTAAAAGCCATTTCAAATGCTGTATCCTATGGGAAACTTTTCCCAGTTCTGCGATGTAGATAGAGGTCACCATCCCCTCCTCACTTCTCTTACACCCCTTAATTTCTTCTTTCTTCTAGAAACTATTATCTGTATAATTATTGGGGTAGGTACATGCCTTTCCCTTTCAGAACATAAGTTGTTTGAGAAAGGGCTCACAGATTTTTGGGGTTTTTTTGTACACTCAGAATCTATAGTAGTGTCTGAGACAGGGCAGTTGATCCAAGTCAAAAATAATCAATACACTCAAATATTCTGTAATACACACCCCCCCAAAAAGCAAACACATAAAGAAGAAACTAAATAGTTTACCTTCCTTTTTTCCCTAAGGCTCTGAGCTCTTGAGTTCACCGAGGGGCAGTAATCTAATCTCTGACAGAGACATAAAGAAGCATTGGCATTAAAGTCACAGGATATACGAGGCTGTCACTAGATGTAATAGATTGACTACAATGATACTAGGTTTAATTCATTTAGGCTATATTGTTAAGATGATGGCTCCAAATCTTTCTGGGGATAGTTGCACACATCTGTGACTATTGTTTCTCTTAGCTCACACTATTTACCAGGCTGCAATAACCACACTGGACTTTATCTTCCTGGATGGATCAGGGTGTAGCCATGACCTATCCCAGAGTTCCTAGCTTGTTTTTGTTTTTGCTAAATGAAAGAGTTAAATGGTCCTTAATTCTTGGACTGCATAATTAATGAACAATTTATTACTGAAACTCACCTATGCCAAATCCAAGTATATTCTGTGATAGTATTTTTTTCTCTCTGCCCTTGAAGGTGAAAAATCTTTTCTCTTTCTTCCTTCACCTTTTCTCCCTTCTGCAGGAATTTCTTTATACCTCCTGGTTCTGGCTTCAGCTAAATTCCTTCTCTTGAGCTGGATGAAATGAAATAGTGCCCTTTTAACTTAAACCCTTTTAGATTTCAAGGAAAATTAAAATATGATCAAATTGACATTCTGGGAAGTTGCTGTTTCCCTTAGCACACGTATATTCTGACGGTACGTATTTCTCTGAGCATATGAGACTCTTGAACTTGAATATTTTATGATTACTTTATTCTTAAGTCCAATTTCTCCTCTCAGCAAAAGACCTGGTTTTTCAGTACCAAACTTTTCAACTCCTTCCAAATTTTATCATCAGACTCAAAATTGAGCCCAGGACTCTCTCTCACATGTAGTGGGTACTTGTGGACATTTTAGAAGTTGATTCTGGGCGGTGGAGTATAGATAACGGTAATAGGGTGTTTACGAGCGTCTTGATGGAAATTCTCACAGAGGCAGCAAGGGATTCTCCCTCAGTGCTGAGGCAAAGCCTGAGGCATCTTTCACATCAAGGCTAAATCTTGAAAGTAAAGACTTAGTAGCACAAGGGAACTATTATCTTTAAAGGAGTTCCAGTGAAGAGGGGAGAAATCTTGTGCCTGTGAACTTCTCCAGCGGAGAAATCTCAAGAGGTCAGAGTGTCTCATAAAAATGGCTGACCAATAAAATAAAATGGCTTGGGAAGTAACTCTCTGGAATGAACATTCTTGTATTCAAGACGCATTCTTGACAGAATTGCAGATGTGTAAGATTGAAGCTGGCCCAGGTAGGGAGCTGCTTTCTGGTCCGTGTATCTCTATCTGGCACACTATGCATAGAAATTGTAGTTTGAGTCACTTAAATTGAGCATTTTTAAAACCATGTTGTTCTATCTCTTTTTATTTCTCTGTCTTTGAATCTCAGGATTTGTACCCTGAACACTTATGAGGCTTGGATTTGATCTTACTCTGTAAATAGTTTCTTGTTTGGTTTCATTTGCAATTTTCTCACAGTTCATGGTAGATTTTTTTTTTGCAAATTGGCTAAGACAATTTGTTATCCTGTATCTCTATACTTTGCTCATGCCTTCCTATACTGACTCTAGCCTTGCCCATGTGACCTATGGGTCAAAATAACATTAGCGAACCTGATGGAAGCATGTGTTGGAAGTGTTCGCATATTTCACCCACCCTCCTCCTGCTCTTAGAACTCTGCCACTATTTGTGAAAAACTAAGGCTCAGCCAACTGGCATACATGTGAAAAGCCATCTCTTAAAACACAGCCACCAGCCCCTTTGCCAGATGAACACAGTGCTTGAGGGAACCCAGCAGAGGTAAGCTTAGCCAGCTCAGGTCAGAAGAACCACCCAGGCACCCATTGGAAGAGATGGTATTTGAGGATAATTTGTTTTGAGGCAAAAACTGACAGTGATAGTGATTCTTAGATTTGGGTGCACTCATAATAACAAAATAAAGCAAAACGTGTGTAATTAGCTTTAGGACCATTTAATGGGAAGAAGTTATAAGCCATTGTGTGAAGTCTGGAAAGTTGGCAAGCAGAATGTTAGGGACAAATGAAAAGATTGTGACGCATGTTATATAATATTATGAATTAATTGACAAAATTCTTGCCTGTAATAATTTGGAAGATAAAAAATGTGGATCCTGGGATTTTTAGGAATATTTTTAAAAACATCATTGGCTTCTTTTACGTTGACTATGACTAGTTACAGAAAAAGATTGATGAGCTAAAGAAAGAACTGATCAGTTTGCAAGCAGGGTTGATATGGAATTATAGACCAGCCAGGTTATGCGAGACTGGAAATGCTGTGATTTTTCACTTGAAGTCCATCAAACAAAAAAAGATTCTCAGACTGAATTAAGACCAGAGAGTGTTTATCAAGATCAAAGAACTTCTAGTAAAATACAGCTTCTGCATCAAGATCAAATCGAAATCTCTGTTAGGACTATTAATATTCAAGAAAAATGTGAGGTGATGTCCAGTGGCCTCTTGGAGCTACATAAAAGGACTTCACTAACCCTTGGTAGCACTGTTTCATAACAGCTTCATAATTAATGTGGACCTGACTTTTGTTAAATGATGCACTGAAAACTCAAAAAATTTTTAAGGGAGTTGTATCAGCAAAAGGGCTCTTCACTCAGAAAAATAACTGAGACAGTTCAAATGAAATAGATGCCTCTGGACTAACAAATTCTATTGGAAGCAGATTTAGCTACTCAGTGTCAACTGGGGTAATTTTTTTTTTTTACAGCAAAAGAGGGGTGCCTCAGATGAAGGAGCCAAAAGCCCAGAGGGCATAGCAAAGGATCATGAATAAATATGTCTAGGTGTTAACTCCAGTGAGCAGAGCAGGGTGCTAGCCAATAAATAGTTTCATTTCCTTGGCATAGGGGGTCTAGGCAACATTTGCTCTCCCAGGTTTTGGAATTGTTATGGCCCCCTGATCACTATGTTTCTATTGTTCTCTTTCTGAATGGGAATGTTTGTTGACATTACTCTGACTCTGTCTCACATAATATTTTGGGTGCAGTGGGATTTGGATACCTTATCCTTTTAGTTTGTTTTGATCAAGAGATTCTGTGGCAGAGGACTGATCTGCATCTAATTTAGATCACAAGTTCCTAACCTTTAGGACTAATAGGACAATTGTATGAGGCTCTTGGTAGCATTGGCAGAGGACGTGTGTACAGTCAGGTGCTGCTCAACCACAGGGTTACATTCTGAAGAATATCTTGAAGCAATCTGGCCATTGCATGAACATCACAAAGCGTACTTACCCTAACCTAGATGATACAGCCTGCTATACACCTACCTACTAGGGGTCCCTTTGACTGAATTGAAATTTTACAGACCAAATCCTTTTACTAAAACGGGTGCATTTAGCTCTTGCAAGGGCTCAACCACAACTTGAGCTATGCCTAAGCAATGCAAACAATGTACCGTAATCATTTGTACCCTTGTATCAATCTAAAATAAAATAAGTAAATAAGTAAATCAATCAAAGGGATGCAGCAGAGAATGATGAGGCTTTTCTTTCTTCCTTTGGTGCTTAAAAAAGAACAGTCTTGGAATCAGAAGGGGTAGAGGTGTAATAATGGCTCCTAGGCTACACACCTGTACAGCAGGTGACTGTAATGCTGTAGGCAGCTGTAATGCAATGGTAAGTACTTGTGTATCTAAGCATATCTAAATATAGAAATGGCAGAGGAGTATATGGTATTATAATCTCGTGAGACCACTGTTACACATGTGGTCTGTTGCTGACTGAGTGATGTTTTGGGTGTATGACTGCATTTGTCATATGGGAAGGAAATGAATTTGTTTGTGGTCAGAGTGGTACGAGGCTGCAGTTTTTTGCAAAATGACCGCTAAACTTTCTTTCCTGGGGGTGCATGCCCCTTGGTCGTGCCCTCCCACACTTAATTGGGAGTGTGATTGACACTCCCATGTGACTCACTTCATTGAACAGGACATTAACAAACTTGACCTAAGCAGAAGCTTGAAAGTGATTTTTAATTGGAACTTATCTTTTTCCTGAGTCCTCTATGTAAAGAAGTTATAGACAGCCTATCTGATGGGCAAATTTGGTCAGTCAACCGTGTTACCATCCGTGCCCCAGCCAACCACTAGACTTCTGAGAGAGGCTCTACTTCTGAGGAGGTCATTTAGGTTCATTCAAATCATAAGAATCTGCCAGATATCCCACAGAATTGTGAGCTAGTAGATGATGATGATGATGATGATGGTGGTGATGGTGATTTTTTGCAGTTTTTTTGGCCGGGGCTGGGTTTGCTGGGTTTGAACCCACCACCTCTGGCATATGGGGCTGGTGCTCTACTCCTTTGAGCTACAGGCACCGCCCAATGATTATGTTTCTAACCAGTAAATTTTGGGTGGCTTGTTATAGAAACTAAGCTAACTGATCCACATCTTGCCTAACACATTTATCATATTATATTTCAAGTATCTGCTAAGAGGTCTGTATCTATTATCACCATGGTGTAATGGACCATGTCTTAGTTACTTCCATATCCCTAGCACTTAGGATAATGTCTGGAAGATAAACAGGATGGAAAATGTGATACTCTTTTGCCCTTGAAAAATATATAATTGATCACGTCACTTTCCTAGTTAACATCTAAGCTCTTTGAACATACATAAGGAGATATTTAATAATATTTTTAAAATGCAATTTAAGCTTATAACTTTGTTTACAAGTTAATGATTCTCTTCATCTTTATCTTTCTCACCTCTAAAATTCTTATTAATTAAAATTCATGCATTAATGATAATTTGTGCATTAATTAATTCTTGAAAAATTTAATAACACAATGTATGTCAGGCATATGTTAACATACTAACAAATGAAACAGGATTTAAATGCAAATGCAAACACAAAAATAAGTAGCATTACCATTGTAATAATGGACTTATAACTGAGTACACTGACCAGCACAAAGAATATCCCACCTAGAAGGGAGAAACAGGAAACACTACAACAAAAATGTTGAAGTATAAGGCTGTAATTGTCAGGAAGAAAAAGGAAGAGGAGATATTTTTCTGGTAAAAGAAGCAGCATGAGAAGACCAGAGCGACAGGGAATTGCAGGGCACGTGGAGATGTAAGATGCATCCTGTGGATGGGCTGTGTAGGGTGAAGTGTAAAGCTCACCTAGAGAAATTAGGAAAGGACCAACTCTGCTGACCACCAGTACCTGGGAATGTTCCAAAAGGCAGTTGCCTGGAGGGTAACAGACAGACCAGAACCATGATCAAATGTGAGTTTTTGATCAAATAGTAAAATATGGCAGTGGTCAAATGTTTTCCATCCCTCTAGATCAGGGGTCCTCAAACTTTTTAAACAGGGGACCAGTTCAGTGTCCCTTAGACAGGCCAGACTCTAGTTTAAAAAAAAAAAAAAACTATGAACAAATTTCTATGCACACTACACAAATCTTATTTTGAAGTAAAAATATAAAATGGGAACAAATACAGTATTTAAAATGAAGAACAAATAAAGTTAAATCAACAAACTTACCAGTATTTCAATGGGAACTATGGGCCGGGCTGCTTTTGGCTAATGAGATGGTTAATGTCCAGTTCCATATTTGTCACTACTAGTCATAACAAGTGATACACGTGTGCATCAGTTAGTCTAGGTCTGGTTGGAGATTTCAGATGTTTCATTCTGGAAAAAGTCTGTTCACAGACATAAGTGCTACCAAAGATGTTTGCCATTTTGAGTGCATGGTTCCTGAGATTAGGATATGTCTCAGAGGGGAGAGTTGCATAGAAATTAGGAAGGCTGCTTGACTTGAATGCGTCTTTCAGAGAGTCACAATTCTGCAATTCAGCCAGTTCCATTTGGTAAATTATATCCACATTTTCTCCTTCTTTTTTTTTTAATTTCAAGATACTTTATTCTTAAAACAGGTCACAACACTAAGCTTTTGGCCCATTCTGCCACTGTACAAGCTACAAATGCTTGCTGAGCAGCATAGGGGTGCTCTTTCATAGCATGTCTGAAAAGTGAATAAAAATCCATATAAAACAAATATTCAAATAGTTTCCATAGGAACACA
>CAUYON010033767.1:0-17735 GCA_963573935.1 Arctocebus calabarensis
AAGGTGGGGGGAGATAGGACAAAGGGTGAGATCACACGTGTGGTACATATGAAGGGTCAGGAGAAAACTAAATACGGATCAAAAATGTTTTCACATAGTAAATGAGAAAATCTCATGAATGTTATGTCAATCAGGTTGATAAAAATATCTCAGATTGTATGTGAAGCCCGCACACTCTACCCCATGATTGAACTGATGTACACAGCTATGATTCAATAAATAAATAAATAGGCTCGGCGCCTGTGGCTCAATGGGCTAAGGCACCAGCCACGTACACCTGAGCTGGCAGGTTCGAATCCAGCCCCAGGGCTCGCCAAACAACAATGACGGCTGCAACCAGAAAATGGCCGGGCGTTGTGGCGGGCGCCTGTAGTCCCAGCTACTTGGGAGGCAGAGGCAAGAGACTCGCTTGAGCCCAGGAATTGGAGGTTGCTGTGAGCTATGATGCCACTGCACTCTACCCAGGGTGACAGCTTGAGGCTCTGTCTCAAATAAATAAATAAATAAATAAATAAATAGCCGGGCATTGTGGCAGGCGCCTGTAGTCCCAGCTACTTGGGAAACTGAGGCAAGAGAATCGCTTAAGCCCAAGAGTTTGAAGTTGCTATAAGCTGTGACACCACAGCACTCTACTGAGGGCGACATAGTTAGACTCTGTCTCAAAAAAAAAAAGAGGCAGTGCCTGTGAATCATTAGTAGGGCACTGGCCCCATATACTGAGGGTGACAAGTTCGAACCCGGCCCCAGCCAGCTAAAACAGCAGTGGCAACTGCAAAATAGCCAGGCACTGTGGCGGGTGCCTGTAGTCCCAGGTACTTGGGAGGCTGAGGCAAGAGAATCGCCCTAGCCCAAGAGCTGGAGGTTGCTGTGAGCTGTGAGGCCACGGCACTCTACCGAGGGCAATAAAACAACTCTGTCTCCAAAAAAACAAAAAACAAATTACAGGCATGGTGTCACATGTCTGTATTCTTAGCTATTCAGAAGGCTGAGGTGGAAGTTTTTCTTGACCCCAGCATTTCAAGCTTACAATGAGCTGTCATCATGCATTGCACTCTAGCTGGGGCAATAGAATGAAATAGAATAAGCTGTCTATGAATTAGAACACTGAGGAAACAATCTCTACCCTTCCCTCTACTACCCAACACCATAAAAAAAAATACTCTCTATTTGCATGAATTTAGAAGGTGTTACTGGTATGAAAGTTTTTGGAGTTGGGATTTTTTTTCTTCTTTGAGCTGGAAAGATGAAACCTAAAATCACAGCACCTCACCTCGAGCTGATAAGTTTGTTAACTCGGTTTCAGGCGGGAAATGATGCCTCTCCTGTCCCTGATCTTCTCTGCCCTCTTCATCCTCTTCGGCACTGTCATCGTCCAGGCTTTCAGGTAAACGTCCCGCGGCTTTTCAGTGCAGCTCTGAAGGGTGAGTCTTAAACCGCTGTGGTCTGTTGTATGCTTTTTTGTAAAACTCCTTTTTCTTACTTTAGTGACTCGAATGATGAGCGAGAATCAAACCCTCCCGATAAAGAGGAAGCCCATGAGAAGGCTGGGAAGACAGAACCAAGCTTCACCAAAGAAAACACCAGGTTTCTCTAACAAAACTCCAGACTTTCCTCCCATCAGCATCAGGCCCACAGACTGTGTAGTCGAATAAAGCAGTGTTGGGATCTATCGTAGAAGAATCCTGGTTCTAAACTGTGCTTACTGCTGGCTGGTGTTTAATAAGCCCCGTAGGTGTTTAGAAACAGGATCTACTGGCTGGGCGCCTGTGGCTCAACAAGCTAAGGCGCCAACCACATATACCAGAGCTGGTGGGTTAGAATCCAGCCTGGGCCTGCCAAACAACAATGACAGCTGCAACCAAAAAATGGCCAGGCATTGTGGCAGGCACCTATAGTCCCAGCTACTTGGGAGGCTAAAGCAAGAGAATGACTTGAGCCCAGGAGTTGGAAGTTCCTGTGAGCTGTGATGCCACGGCAGTCTACCCAGGGTGACAGCTTGAGGCTCTGTCTCAATTAAAAAAAAAAAAAAAAAAGAGTACCTACTTGGTGGCGCCTGTGGCTCAGAGGAGTAGGGCACCAGCCCCATATGCCAGAGGTGGAGGGTTCAAGCCCGGTCCCGGCCAAAAACCGAAAAAAAAAAAAAAAAAAGAGGACCTACTTATCTTATACCCTGTGACTTTGGTTTCCCAGTCTCAGATTTAATAACCAGGCAAGAGGCAAAGAAGCACTTCAAGGAACTTGTAGAGTCTCCAGAAGCAGAGAATGGTTTGTCACCATAACTGAGCTGATGAATGTGACTAGCTGTGAGGACATACCTGGCCTCTTGCCAGGCTCTCTGAGACAAAACAGAGTGAACGATAGTTACCTTCATTCTATCCTAACATGACTTCTGCACCATTTGCGAAGCAGCTTCAGAAAGGCTGTTTATAGGCCAGGGACCAACTCAGGGTCTTCCCCAGCTTTCCAATATGTGAGACTCAAGAATATGAAACTCCAGGCTCGGCGCCTGTGGCTCCTCGGGCTAAGACGTCAGCTACGTACACCTGAGCTGGCGGGTTCAAATCCAGCCCGGCCCGCCAAACAACAATGACGGCTACAACCAAAAAATGGCCGAGCATTGTGGCGGGCGCCTGTAGTCCCAGCTACTTGGGAGGCAGAGGCAGGAGACTCGCTTGAGCCCAGGAATTAGAGGTTGCTGTGAGCTGTAATGCCACAGCACTCTATCCTAGGTGACAGCTTGAGGCTCTGTCTCAAAAAAAAAAAAAGAATATGAAACTCTGGGCAGTGCCTGTGGCTCAATGAGTAGGATGCCAGCCCCATATACCAAGGGTAGCGGGTTCAGGCCCGGCCCCGGCCAAACTGAAACAAAAAGAAAAAATACCCAGGCGTTGTGGCAGGCACCTGTGGTCCCAGCTACTCAGGAGGCTGAGGCAAGAGAATCACCTAAGCCCAAGAGCTGGAGGTTGCTGTGAGCTGTGACATCACAGCACTCTATCGAGGGTGACAAAGTGAGACTGTCTCTAAAAAGAAAAATTAAAGGGCGGTACTGTGGCTCAAAGGAGTAGGACGCCACCCCTATATGCCAGAGGTGGCGGGTTCAAACGCAGCCCCAGCCAAAAACTGCAAATCAAAAAATAAAAAAAGAAAGGAACATGAAACTCTTGTTTTTCTTCCGATTGGAGAAGTCTATCATGGAGAAAAACAGATCTGAGTTTTTGACCAATTTTTTCAAGGCCTTTTTTGATTTTGTTTTTTTTGTTGTTGTTTTTGCAGTTTTTGGCCAGGGCTAGGCTTGAACCTGCCACCTCCAGCATATGGGATTGGCACTACTCCTTTGAGCCACAGGCACCGCCCATGAAGGCCTTACTTTGGTAAGGCTTATCATATAGGAAAAGAAAAAAGAAAAGAATATGAAATAACAAATCTAGTCTGGATGGGAATATAGTATTTTCTTCCACTTGTTCCTTTTTGAAGTAATGGCAGCCCACTATCCTGATATCATAACTCCTCAATATTTTTCCACAGCAAGATTCCTAAAAAAGGCTTTGTGGAGGTGACTGAACTCACAGATGTGACATACACCAGTAACTTGGTACGCCTGAGGCCAGGCCACATGAACGTGGTCCTCATCCTATCAAATTCCACCAAGAACAGCCTACTACAGAAATTTGCTTTGGAGGTCTACACATTCACTGGGTAAGCGTGTACGCACACACGTGTATCTAAAGAGGAAACTGGAGGAAAATTGCTTCCTTTTTTTTTTTTTTTTTTTGGCCAATTAGGGCTTTATCCATGCTGCGACCATGTTGGCTATGACCTTTCCAGCCCAGACATCATCTAAGCCACAATGAGAGGGACCTCTTTTCCACTTGACTTCATATTCCATTGATTCAGAACACAAGAGCTAGATCTCAATGTTAATTCCTAAATCCCTTCAGAAAACTGCCTGTTCTCCAGCCCTGTGTATATTCCAGAAGCCAGAAACGGAGAGTGGTAAAAGTTACACTTTGCAGGAAATGGGGGAGGGTGATTGAAGTCTCCCAGCTGTCACAGAGGCCCTCTGACTCCCTCAGAAATCTTTCACTTTTCTGGTGTTCAGGCTCCATCCAGCACAGAGCCTTTTCCTATTATTTGAAGTCTCACTGGGATATTTATTTTCCCTGCTATTCACTCTTAGAAAATACACTGAATCCTCTTTCTGTTTTTCTTCCAGGAGCAACTGCCTACACTTCTCCTTCCTGAGTCTAGATAAACACAGAGAATGGCTAGAATACTTACTGGAATTTGCTCAGGATGCAGCCCCAATCCCAAACCAGTATGACAAGCATTTTATGGAACGTGACTACACTGGTTATGTCCTGGCTCTGAATGGCCACAAGAAATACTTCTGCCTCTTCAAGCCCCAAAAAACAGTTGAAGAGGAGGAAGCCATGGGCTCATGCAGTGATCTTGACTCTTCCCTCCACCTGAGCGAATCTCGAGGGAAATCTTCCAGTGGCCTTGGATCCAGGCCCATCAAAGGGAAATTGAGCAAGTTGTCCTTATGGATGGAACGCCTGTTGGAGGGCTCCTTACAGAGGTTTTATATCCCGTCATGGCCTGAACTAGACTGAGAGGATTTCGAAAAGAGATTTGAACTCTTCAGACTTTTTAACATGCCCCTATGAACAGGTATTTTCAGGACCCAAACTATCACAGTGAAGAGAGTATAGATTTTAGATTACTCTTCTAGAACAATGGCTAGAAGAATCTTTTCTTTGTCCTGTTCTAACCTCGGAGTGAAAAACTCCACAAGTTTGAATTCCCTAGATCAAAATGTTTTCCTTTGGTTGTTTTTTCCCCCCCTCATTTGAATGCCGCACTATTTAAAATAGACTACTCACTCCCTGTTCCCCCCCATCCCTGTCACGTGCTCACCTTCACCTCTCCTGTCCTGTCTCTTATGTTGGAGAAACACAGGGCTCGGCCCTGCAGCAGCACCTGGGCAGACCCTCCTGAGCCTGTTATTGGCCTCGTCCCCCATGCCCTGCCCCTCCACCTTGGCCCTGCCGTGCTTCTGCTCTGGCGCATGCTCTTGACACTGAACAGCCCACAGTAGCTTCTAGCCCTGCATCTTGGAAGAGGCCTAGTTCCAAGCAATCTCACAATTTGTGGTGGTTCTGGGAATAAGTGGCTAAAAGGATATTTTGGGGGTATCCCCCACAACAGTTTATTGCCCACAGTTGAAAAGGAAAGAGAAGAATGGGGGTTCTGCTTGCAGGTTCCCAAGAAAACAAAAGGAAGGCCTGGGCTGTGGCTGGAACCGAGGAGCTGGGTGAGGCTTTGGGAGCCTCCCATCCACTGCCTCAGCACCGCCCACAACTAGGGCAGGGGCCTGCACGGCAAGAAGTACTGTAATGACTTTGAGCCATTGACCTGTATGTTTTCAGATGCCTTTCTGCCTCTGTCAATTTTAGGGTATGGATATTAGGAGCCATAACTTGTAATCTTATTCTCTGAACGTAGAGATAAGCTGCTCTAAAGCCAGTAGATTAAGTTAAACTGAAGAGAATTTATTCCCACCTGCATGAGTCAGGCTCCAGGAACTCCTCACTCCAGTGGTGTCTCTTTAGTTACATGTCAGACATGTCTTTGTATCAAGGAACTTAAAATTTCTCAGCAATTGTATTTTGAACACTGTTACCCCCAAAGTGCTGTATCTTCAAATTGTCTTTTGTGACACACAGGAGCCAAGACTTGTTCTGGACTCCTGTTTTGCAAAAGGCTTTCCACTTCTGGCTTATATTTTGATGTTTTATCTTAATTGTTTTCACTCTTAACTTTCAACTGCTTCACCAGTATCAGGGTGAGATAACCGTCAGCACCCAGCTTGCTGAGCTCCATTGGGTAATGGACCCCAGGCTGGATCATACCAGCCAGTTAGAGAACAGACCTTTTAATTTTTAGGGCAAAACCACCAATGGGGAAAAAGAAAACACCAGTGGAGTTTGGACAGCTTCAAAGAGTAGTCTCTGTTCAAATGTCAAGGCAGATTGCCCTTTTGTAAAGTGAAGGGTGAAAATCAGTGATAGAACATTTACTAAGTTAGTATTTTGTTAATCATAATTGCTTTAAACTAAGCCACTTGGATCCTGAATAATTTAAATATTGAGCTACACTGGTAAGTAATAAATTATTGAAGCCCAGGAATTCCTATAGTTTTCATGGAGTTTATAGCTTTATTAAAGAATAAAGAAATCACTGCCAGGCTTCATTCTTCCATATGAGCCTCTAAATATGGATGCTTACTCTGAATGTTGTATCTCATGGCACCTGGCCCAGTTAGAAATGGTCAGGGAATTTAGCTGGGCATGGTGGCTCATGCCTGTAATCCTAGCACTCTGGGAGGCCAAGGTAGGAGTATCGCTTGAGGTCAGGAGTTTGAGACTAGCCCAAGCAAGAGTCTGGGGTTCTACATGTGGATTCCCAAGAAAAAAAAAGGGAGGCCTGGGCTCTTTGTGGAGTGGAGCAGCTCTGTGAGCCTTCATGACCTGGTCTCCTCAAAAAAAATAGAAAAAACTAGCTGGGTGTGGTGGGACACACTTATAGTCCCAGCCACTCAGCAGGCTAAGAGGAAAATCACTTGAGCCCTGGAATTTGAGGCTACAGTGAGCAATGATAATGCCACTGTACTCCAGCCCAAGTGATGGAGTCTCCCTCTATCCTCCCCATCCAAAAAAGGAATTCATCTGGCTCCTTGATACACCAGTTCTTAAAATTATTTTCTGGGAGCTGGCTGTGGTGGCTTACACCTATAATCCTAGCACTCTGAGAGGCCAATGTGGGTGGATTGTCTGAGCTCACTGTTCAAGACCACCCTGAGCCAGAGTGAGAACCTAGAAATAGCCAGGCATTACGGCAAGCACCTGTAGTACCAGCTATTTGGGAAGCTGAGGCAAGACAATTGCTTGAGCCTAAGCAATTGTTTAGGCTTAGAGTTTGGGGTTGTTGTGAGCTATGATGCCATGGTATTCTACCAAGGGTGACAAAGTAAAACTCTGTCTCAAAAAAAAAAAAAAAAAAACATGGGGCAGCCCCTGTGGCTCAGTGGGTAGGGTGCTGGCCCCATATACCGAGGGTGGTGGGTTCAGACCCAGCCCTGGCCAAACTGCAACAAAAAAATAGCTAGGCGTTGTGGTGGGTGCCTGTGGTCCCAGCTACTCGGGAGGCAGAGGCAAGAGAATTGCCTAGGCCCAAGGAGTTGGAGGTTGCTGTGAGCTGTGATGCCACGGCACTCTACCAAGGGTTAATAAGTGAAACTCTGTCTCAAAAAAAATGGCTCTGTGCCTGTAGCAGCTCAGGGTTTAGGGCACCGGCTACATAAACCAGGGCTGGCAGGTTCAAACCAGTCCAGGCCTGCTAAACAACAATGCAAGAATGATAACTGCAACAAAAAAAAAGCTGGACATTATGGCAGGCGCCTGTAGTCCCAAGTACTCGGGAGGCTGAGGCAAGAGAATTGCTTAAGTCCAAGAGTTGAGGTTGCTGTGAGTTGTGACGCCACAGCACTCTACTGAGGGCGACATAGTAAGACTGTGTCTCAAAAAAAAATTATTTCGTGAGTTCCTTATGGCCAGGTAGGGTTTGGGTTTGGTGGTAGGTTTTTGTTTTTAATTTCTGGTACTAATGAAATTCCTAACCTTAATGTCTAAAAACCAATAATTATTCAGATTTGTTTATCATTACAATAAAAAGCACCTTCAGGGCCAGGTACTGTGGGTCACACCTGTAGTCCCAGCACTTTGGGAAGCTGAGGCAGGAGGGTAGCTTGAAACTTGGAGTTCAAGCCCAGCCTAAGAACATAGCCAGACCCTGTCTCAACAAAAAGGAAAATGAGAAAAATTAGCTAGGATGGGCACAGTAGCTCACTCTTGTAATCCTAGCATTCTGGGAGGTCAAGGCAAGTGGATTGCCTGAATTCACAGGTTCGAGACCAGCCTGAGCCAGAGCAAGACCTCATTTCTAAAAATAGCCAGGTGTTGTAGTGGGCGCCTGTAGTCCCAGCTACTTGGAAGGCTGAGGCAAGAGGATTGCTTGAACCCAAGAGTTTGAGGTTGCTGTGAGCTATGACTCCATGGCACTCTACCAAGGATGACAAAGTGAGACTCTGTCAAAAAAAAAGGGGAGGGGGAAGTTACATGGTCACACGCCTGTAGTGCCAGCTACTCAGGGGGCTGAGGCAGGAGGATCCCTGAGCCCAGGAGTTTGAGACTGGAGTGAGCTATGATTGCAAGACTACTCCAGCCTGGGTGACAGAGTGAGACCCTGTCTCTTAAAAAATAAATAAGTGAATAAAACACTTCCATACAGCCACATCTTCCATTTGCAGTAGGAAAGAAAAGTGGTGATAAGATTGTCAATATTTCTGGCAAATGTTTCAGTTCAAATACTCTGCAGATCCATTTGGGGGCTGGTAGATTATGTCCCCCATGAGGTTGCTCAGGAGCTTTAAACTTGAACTTTACCCTTGGTCACCCAAGCCTTTCCTCCTGAATGTTTCCAAGAATGTGTTTACTTTATTGTCAAAGGTATGAGCTGTTGTCCTGCTCAGCCAGTGCCACTGTTTCTCTTTACACAATCACACAGGACCCAATTTGAGTTCTGAGTTAATGCCCTATCTTTGAAAATCAACGTTGATGTTTTCCAAGGTGGGTTTTTCTGGTGGATACAGACTCTGCATCACGTTTAGCGATGGTGAAACTGACCTAAAATTAGTCTTTGTAGGATACACATCCATTTCAAAAAAAAAAAAATTGTTTTATTGCTCAGGTGTTGGTTACACAATTAGTTAATTGTCATTAGCTGAGGTCATCAGCTCCCACTCAGCACCATTTCAGTGAGCAGGACTGCCCCAACTTCCAGCAGGGGCCATGCTCTCTTGCCATCACTAATAGGTGAGAATTTGGCTGTAGTTTTCAGACAGGTTGATTTTCTCCTCATTTGCAGCCTGTTCATACTTAATGCCCTAATCAACTTGCAGCTGCCATCAATACATGTTTTCCAGAGATAAAAAGAAATGGGATCCAACTGTGTTCTAAGGGATTTGCTTTGGGGGGGATAGGGATTGGAAGCAAACACTCAAAACCTTTTTTTTTTTTAAGTAGAATTCCTTAAAAGCTGATGCAAAACATCTTTACAGATGAAACGTAGCTCAAGTTCATCGTCCCTTGAAAACAAATACAGTGTGGCAGCTGCTGAATCTGCTCAGTTTGTTAAGGAGAATAATGATACTTGGGAGACATCTGAAAAGAAGGTGAAATGACTATTTTGCACTTTTGATACTCTTAGGAACAAATAACTTATTTGGCAAATTGTGTCTTTTTTATGTTTGGGGTATCTTTTTTGTTTGGGGGGTTTTTTGTATGGTGAACAGGCACTGAAGTTGATGTTATTTTGTTTTAAGAATATTACAGACTGAAAACAGAAATAAACTATTTTAATGTGTGATGTTTATGAGGTAGCTCTTGCATTGCAAGATGATGATTTTGATCATGGACACACTATTAATAAAACTGAATTTGCTTGTAACTCAACACACGCTTAAGATCAGCATAGCCTAATTGCAGATTTCAGGAATTATTGCCACAGAGGGTACACTGGCTTGAGAGCAGATAATGCAAAACTAAGTCTTATAGAAGGTTTAAGTTAGAAGTTTCATTAAGAGCTCAGTGGATGTTAAGCCGGGCACGGTGGCTCGCACCTGTAATCCTAGCACTCTTAAGAGGCCAAGGTGGGTGGATACCTTGAGCTCACAAGTTTGAGACCAGCCTGAGCAAAGGTGAGACCCAATCTCTAATAAAAATAGAAAAAGTGAGGCAAGAGAATCGCTGGAGCACAAGAGTTGGAGGTTGCTGTGAGCTGTGATGCAATGGCACTCTATACAGGGCAACAGCTTGAGACTCTGTCTCAAAAAAAAAAAAAAGCAAGGGCAGCGCCTGTGGCTCATTGAGTAGGGCACCGGCTCCATATACTGAAGGTGGCGGATTCAAACCCAGCCTCGGCCGATCTGCAAAACAGAAAAATAGCCAGACGTTGTGGCGGGTGCCTGTAGTCCCAGCTACTCCGGAGGCTGAGGCAAGAGAATCGCTTAAGCCCAGGAGTTGGAGGTTGCTGTGAGCTGTGTGACACCACAGCACTCTACTGAGGGCCATCAAGTAAGACTCTGTCTCTATAAAAAAAAAAAAAAAAAGCAAGAGCTCAGTGGATGTTTTCTGGTTTAGAAGACGTTTTGTGTACCCTCCTGGAAGTTTCTTTATTAGGAGTTCTGTGGAACTTTCCTTTAAACTTGTTATTTATGTTCACCATGGTCCTAAAGGCAAGATGCAGTCCTGATCTCAGAGGAGAACAGAAGATACTATGGAAATACAGAATGTTTATGGGGTATTTTTTTATTTCATTTTTTCCGACTTTTAGATAATCATGAATGAAATTCTCCATTTCCTTCCCCTTTAATCTCCACATCATCATTTAACAGAGGGAAAAAAATCAAACCAGTACAAGTGCTTCTTCTTTCTTTCTTTTTTTTTTTTTTAGTTAATCCAAACTCCTTAGAAATGTTAGCTGTTTGGGTTAGAGTTCTACTAAATATCCTGATTTTACAGCCACCAAAGACACTTTTTAGCATAAAGTCTTAATGGCATAAACTCAGACTGTTCCCTCTTAAATTCTTAAGAATTTGTCAGCAATGTAATCTGTTTTGTCTTGAAGAGCAGAAGACTCAGACGGTTGTCACTTTGGGGAGAATACACAGCATCTCAAACAGCAGGTTAGCCGCCAGGAGGGCTGTGTTCCCTGTAAGAAGCAAAACGCATTGAGGTTGCTGTGAGCTGTGATGCCACAGCACTCTACCGAGGGCAACATAGTGAGACTCTGTCTCAAAGAAAAAAAAGAAACAACATGAACAAAGTACAGACCCCTCACCTTACGAACCATATCCCTCATGC
This sequence comes from Arctocebus calabarensis, assembly GCA_963573935.1. NCBI lineage: Eukaryota > Metazoa > Chordata > Mammalia > Primates > Lorisidae > Arctocebus > Arctocebus calabarensis. Next base: position 10,983 of record CAUYON010033767.1, read on the forward strand.
TGCAGACCACACCACTCAGCTGTACAGAACACCCCTCAGCCAACCGCTTGGGACTCACTTTGCTACCAGAGCTCTGGCTTGTGTACTTTCCTCTGGGCTGCCCGCCCACCTGTGAACACACTTTCCCTGGCATTCTGCTTCCACTCAGCATCATTTGGAAATCATATTTTAAAATTCAGAAGATTCTTTGTTTACTCCGAGAATGCATTATTCCCAAAGGAAAAACCGTCAGTGCTGGTGTGTCCAGTATTTATTATCTACCCTCTGAGCCCAATAAGCCTAACTCTGAAGCTGAACTTTTTTTTAACTTAAAATTATGGGGATGGCATCTACTTTGAAGCTCTTAACCAACTAACTCTTCACTTAATGAATATTAATATACATTATTTATGCTTTAGAATTCACTTTTCAATGAAATGTCAAAGGATAATCGTATAAACATGCCACACTTGCTAAACTGCAGGCGCATTTCTTTCTCTTCTGCTGACTGGTGGGCAAGCTAATAATACTTAGCTACCTCCCAGGGGTTTTGTTAGGGTTAATTAGCTCATGTTTGTAAGGTGTGCAGTAACAGGCTTATTTTCCTCACTGTTGGACATGCTTAGCAGGTTCCCCAAGTTGTATTACAAAGAGAACCCATTCATTTCCTACTTATTAACTAGATTAATATAATTTAGACTAATTTAAACTAGAAATTTTTTACTCACCAGAAAGATCATACAAGGGCGAAACTTCCACAAGATCACAGCCCACCACATTGAGGCCTTGACAACCCCGGATGATCTCCAGAGCCTGTCCAAGATCAAGACTGAGTTGCCCCGGGGGGGTCATTGTTCACAGTGAAAAGTAACCCATAGAGGCTTCAGTGGCTCACTCCCACACATGCCCACCCTTTGACTTGGAACTGCTTTCCCTCCGTAAGCATTTCTTGACTGCCAGAGGCACAAATAACTAATGCACAGTTCTTATCTTCTAGTGTGATGGACGCAAGTGAACCAACCAGTTCAATGTCGTGCCTTAAGGACTTGGAGAAAAGTGAGCCCAGCATAGTGTAAGCATGGCTTAGAGAGGTGAGGCAAGGCTTCCAGTTCTTTATTCAAGAGAGTGGCCAAGCAGGTGGAAGGGCATTCTAGGCAGAGGGGAAGACACAGGCAAAGGCACCAAGATGAGAGAGGTTCAAGTAGTTAGACATGGCCCGGGGGACAGGATAAGTGAGGAGACTGATAGGAAGAGAGTGGCCTTGTCTGTAAGGGTCCCCATCCTGCAGGGGGGTAAATCCTACAGGTTAAGCAGAGGGATGAGGACTGTGTTTCAGAAATCCCTCTGATGGCAGCAGAGAGTAACTTGAAGTGAGGTAGTTATGCCCATCCGCCTCCTTTTTTTGTTTTTTTTTTAATTTCAGATTAGTATGAGGGTACAAAGGGTTAGGTTACAATCTTTGCATTTGTTAGGTAAGGTCGTATCCTATACACAGGAGGTATACCATGTACCCTTTACATTATGCCCATTAAGTGGGAGCTCAACACATCCTCCTTTCTTAGAGGATATGAGACAATTACTTAGGTTTAAGCAATCTTTATTTGCTCACAAGCATCTTTAAGTACTTAATTTTTTTTTTTTTAAGAGACAGAGTCTCACTTTATCGCCCTTGGTAGAGTGCCGTGGCGTCACACAGCTCACAGCAACCTCCAACGCCTGGGCTTGGGTGACTACAGGCACCCGCCACAACACCCGGCTATTTTTCTGTGGCCAGGGTCGAACCGGCCACCCTTGGTATATGAGGCCAGTGCCCTACCCACTGAGCCACAGGTGCCGCCCATCTTCAAGCATTTTATATAAGTATGTCAGGCACCCTGTACCTTCTTCCAGTTATAACCACAGCCAGTTCTGCATTTACTCTCAGGTTATCTCATGGGGCTTTAGTTGGGAGTATCTAAAACTCTTGAGCTATCTTGGTATTTAGTGCCACTGTAAGTACTTTTTACATTTAACCCTCAGAAGGTAAGTTTAGTGGGTGGCACCTGTGGCTCATCGAGTAGGTTGAAGGTGGCAAGTTCAAATCCAACCCCTTCAACTTCAAAACAGAACTTCAAAAACAGAAAAATAGCCGGGCGTTGTGGTAGGCACCTGTAGTCCCAGCTGTTCAAGAGACTGAAGCGAGAGAATCACCTAAGCCCAGGAGTTGGAGGTTGCTGTGAGCTATGTGACACCATGGTACTCTACCGAGGGCGATAAAGTGAGACTCTATCTCTACAAAACAAAAAAATAAAAGGTAAGTTTAGTGTCCTTAAAATGAGGTAGTATGGGCTTGGTGCCTGTGGCTCAACAGGCTAAGGCGCCAGCCACGTACACCTGAGCTGGTGGGTTCGCATCCAGCCCAGGCCCGTCAAACATCAATGACAGCTGCAACCAAAAAATGGCCGGGCGTTGTGGCGGGCGCCTGTAGTCCCAGCTACTTGGGAGACGGAGGCAGGAGACTCACTTGAGCCCAGGAATTGGAGGTTGCTGTGAGCTGTGATGCCACAGCACTCTCTCCAAGGTGACAGCTTAAGGCTCTGTCTCAAAAAAAAAAAAAAGATGAGGTACTATGGGTGGCACCCATAGCTCAGTGGGCAGGGTGCCGGCCACATACACCCAGGCTGGCAGGTTCCAACCTGCCCCTGGCTAGCTAAAACAACAATGACAACTGCAACAACAAAAAAATACCCAGGCATTGTGGTGGGCACCTGTAGTCCCAGCTACTTGGGAGGCTGAGGCAAGAGAATTGCTTAAGCCCAGGAGTTTGAGGTTGCTGTGAGCTGTGATACCACAGCACTCTACCATGGGTGACATGGTAAGACTCTGTCTCAAAAAAAAAAGATGAAGTACTGTAATAGACACATTATCCCCATGAACTGACTACAGATGGCCTAAAGGCAGGAAGACCAACTAAAGGAGATGCCAGGTAAAATGTGAAGGCCTCACAAAATCAGTCACTTCCCTGTAAGGGAGCTGGCAAACCTACTGTTGGCTCTGAGGACACTGAAGGCTTCCGTGCTCTGCTTTTAAAATCCTATCCCGGTTCCTGAAGACACTACAAGTGCCAGAAAGTGGAGTGTAAAGCATCCCCTCCCCCAGGAATCTTCACTGGTAGAGCTTCCTTACCTGACTAGGGGTGAGACCAGCAATTTCAGGGGTCCCTGTCCCCGGAGCATAGGCAGGATCCAAGGCGTCAATGTCAAAGCTGATGTAAATGGGTTTGCCTCCCATCTGCTGCCTCACTTCCCCCATCAGAGGCACCAGGGACTTCATCCAGCAGTCTTCAGCCAGGACCACCCGGAAGCCCTGGAGAGGGGGGGTGGAAGAGCAGGAGGTCCAGGCTTCTGCTTCCCAGCACAGACCGGGCACTCTCTGTGTGCCGCCCCTATCCTCAGCTGCTCCTATGCACCTCTCTTTTGACCCTCTGTTTCCATGAGGAGGGGATTACTGTCCCTGTCTTACAGGTGAGGGAGAGGGGGACAATGCCTGGTAATGAAGCAGGGTCAAAGTGGACTTTGGGGCCAGATGCGCAGCTCAAGTCTGTAATCCCAGTAGGTGAAATGCTTGAGCTCTGGGAGGTCAAGGCGGGTGGAATGCTTGAGCTCACTTCAAAACCACCTTGAGGAAGAGCAAGACCTCATCTCTACTAAAAACAGAAAAACTGGCTCAGCGCCCGTAGCACCACGGTTACAGCGCCAGCCACATACATTGAGGCTGGCAGGTTTGAACCTGGCCCGGGCCAGCTAAACAACACTAACAACTGCAACAAAAAATAGATAGGCATTGTGGCAGGCGCCTGTAGTTCCAGCTACTTGGGAGGCTGAGGCAAGAGAATTGCTTAAGTTTGAGGTTGCTGTGAGCTGTGACACCACTGCACTCTACCCAGGGTGACACGTTGAGACTCCTGTCTCAGAAAAAAATAAATAACAGAAAAGCTAGTAGTGCATGCCAGTAGTCTCAGCTACTTGAGAGGCTGAGGCAAGACGATTGCTCAAGCACAAGAGTTTGACAGTGCTGTGAGCTATGATGCCACAGCTCTCTATGCCATGGGACAGAGTAAGACTCTGTCCAAAAAAAAAAAAGCAGGCTAGGCATGCATGATGGCTCACACTTGTAATCATAACACTCTAGGAGGCCAAGGTGGGTGGATTGCCTGAGCTCATGAGTTTGAGACCAGCCTGTGCCAGAATGAGAACCTGTCTCTAAAAAAAAAAAATAGCCAAGGGCAGCTCCTGTGGCTCAGTGAGTAGGGCGGCAGCCCCATATACCAAGGGTGACGGGTTCAAACCAAGCCCTGGCCAACCTGTAACAAAAATAGCCAGGTGTTGTGGTGGGTGCCTGTAGTCCCAGCTACTCGGGAGGCTGAGGCAAGAGAATCACCTAAGCCCAAGAGCTGGAGGTTGCTGTGAGCTGTGATGCCACAGCACTCTACCAAGGGAGACAAAGTGAGACTCTGTATCTAAAAAAAAAAAAATAGTCAGGCCTTGTGGTGGGCTCCTATACTCCCAGTTACTTGGGAGGCTAAGGCAAGAGGATCTCTTAAGCCTGAAAGTTTGAGGTTGCTGTGAACTATGACACCAGAGCACTCTACCAAGGGCAACAAATTGAGACTCTATCTCAAAAAAAAAAAAAATTAATAGAAAGTGGACCTCGGAGTCAGGGTCAGAAGGAAGATTTGCTACAGCGAGAGTGAGAAACTCAGCAGCTGGTGCCTGCTGGCCTGCTCTATCCAAAAGACTGACCTTGACCCTTTAGAGGCAAGGGAGTTGGGCCTTTCCCATGGGCTCTTGTCCTGTGTGTTTCCCCAGGGCAGGAGGATGGGAACTAAGAGGGTGGGCAGTCACCAACCTCTCATCTATTTTCTGAGCCAGCAACATCCAAGTGGTAGTTGGTTTCTACTTGTTACCCCTCCATCAATAGACCTCCTGTGCTTCATGAACTAACCTCCTCAGCCCATTTGCCCCATGTGACCTTGGTGACGCAACGTCAGCTCCGCTCTCTGAACTTGATTAGTAAAGACCCCGTGGGATCCACGGTTGCCGGTAGGCAGTCAATGCGCAGCAAGGCCCTTGGGGTGAGGGGGCATTCGCTCTGTCACCTGGCTCCGGCTGTATCTGTAGGGATCCAAGGTCATGGAGGAGCCCCGGATGCCGATCTGCACCACTCGCTCACAGTCCAGGAGTCCCTCCTCCACGCACCGGCGGAAGGGCGTCCCGTGGTAGAGCTTCTCTCCTAGGCCCTTGTCAGCGGTGTCTGTGTGGGCATCCACATGCAGCAGCCCCACAGGGCCATGCCTGGTGACAGCAGGGCAGCTCAGAGGCCAGACCTCCCTGCGGGGCCCTCGCACAGCCACCTTTCAGGCCACCAAAACTTGATGACAACTCGGAGCCACAGAGGGGCACCGGATATCCATTAGCGGCCTGTCCCAGGCATCTGTCTTCAACTCACTCAGCATCTCTGAGGAACACTAACCTCAGGGAAGTCAGGCAGAAAACAGACGTGTGCTGTGGCTGCCTCCCACTACCTATCAACCAGAATCTGCTTCACTCAGAGACAGAGTGGGCAGCGAGGGCGAGGACGAAGGGTGGTGGCTCAGTTGAAGCCTGAACTCATCAGCCACCCTTTCTCCAACTGTGGCACCAAGAGGACGCTTCCACCCAGCTCTGCCTCCATAACCTCCATCCATCCCTGCTACCCACCCCAAATAAACACATGATCCAAATCAGTGGGGGGCAAGTGCAGCTTCCAGAAGAGACCTGTACCCGCCCACCTCCAACCAGAAAGCTACCCACACCATGCTGCCACACACAAATCCTGGAACTACCACCCTCCGCCTCGGCCCTTCTGTTTCTTTCTCAAATTAAATTGCCCCAAATTAGCCAATCCCCAGTAGACTCCACTTCTGGAAAATCAGTCTTCTCATTGGCTGGGAAAGGGGCCCTTTCAGGAGAAAACAGGGCCTCTCAGCAGAGAGCTCCCTGTTGTGCCTGTCAGGATTCGTATTTGGGGGTTGCAACCAAAGAGAAACTAAAGTTCACTGGGATTGTGTATTTCACCAGGGGCTCATCTTCCCAAAACAGAGTCCAGGTTGAAAATGCTGAGCGTGCATATCAGAACAGATCTGGAGCAAGGGAGGGCAGCTAGAAATGTTAATAATAAATTGTCTTGGCTTCCAGCTGGTGACTGACACAGACACCTGGAGCTCAACCTTAATTTTGATCTCCAGAAGCAACCCTGTTGGGAATTGCCTATCACCCTCAACAACCTGAGCCAGCAGTGGTCACCAGGTCACCCAATGAGCAGCAAACAACTCATTCCCCAGCTCCTGAAGTTTGAAACCTCACTTGGGCAAAGCCATTTGGGACTTACTTTTTTGCAACTGCTTGTAATATGGGATATGTGATCGTGTGATCTCCACCTGCAAAAAGAAAAAGGAAAAAAACCCAGAATGTGTCTACGATTATTATATAGAACAACTTAAATTTACCCAATTCTGCCACCCTTTTAGAATGATGAAGTATAACCACAACTAAAATAAGATCTTGTTCAGTGGTAGGAACCTTAAAATCTCACTGTCATTTAAAAGCAGAAATTGGCGCCTATAGTCCCAGCTACTAGGGAGGCTGAGGCAAGAGAATCGCTTAAGCCCAAGAGCTGGAGGTTGCTGTGAGCAGTGTGACGCCACGGCACTCTAACCAGGGGGATAAAGTGAGACTCTGTCTCTACAAAAAAAAA